>CAJNDT010000134.1:0-241903 GCA_905221615.1 Symbiodinium sp. CCMP2592 | reverse complement strand
ATGTTAGTCTGCTACTGATACTATATTCTTCCAAATATTGTGTTGTACCATGTTTGATGCATGGGTTATTTTGAGTTAGACACAGATCATAATGGGCTATACAACATGAGAGTATATTACATGTGGTACCAAAGGCTTGGTTATATTAGGTCATCTCACCCTATACCGCGTCGTATCTATGTTAAATATCTGGGTATGATTCAGTACTGTATTTCACATTATTTTCATTTGCAAAATACTTGATGTAACGGCTGATGCTATACACTGGAAAAGAATCGTATAATACCATATAACGTAGTCCATGATAGAACATGTTATGCTCCAATACAGCACGACTTAAGTTGGCATGGTACAGTAAACATTTTGATGAGATGTAACCTGAAAAGAAAAAGTATCTGACAACCAGATGCATGCTCTATGTGACACAATACAGTCTACGACCATCAGATATAGCGTAGCGAATGCCATTCGGAAAAAAGCAGTATTCTATCATGCTAGAGTACATTCTGTCTTATATTCTTATATCATTGTGTCGCACGAATTACTGCACATCTCCTAGATATTGTATGTTATATACTCTGAACCGTGTATGTGCCATAGTTTCTACTATGAGATTTGAAATATATCGGTTTATAATTATACCATACTTCGTGGTATGGGGCATCTTATGCGTAATTTTGTTAGAACCGTGTATGTGCCATATTTTCTCTCATGTATTTTGAAATATATGGGTTTATAATTATACCGTACTTCGCGGTATGGGGCATGACTGCGCACCCTTCGCACTGTATTGTATTGGGCGCAATACCGAAGATGCTGAAGTGTAGGGGTGGGGGAATGACCACGCGCCCTAAATGGGCGCGTGGTCATTCCCCCACCCCTGCATTTCTGCAACTTTGCTTTTATATTCATGGATTCTGCTACCTGGTTTCGAAACTAGTGTCTGTTTCGAAACATATCCGTAGGAGGCCCCAACCCGACCCATTGACCCATTAACCCAATCATTTGCCCAACCCATTAACCCATTAACCCAATCATTCTGGCCAAATGAAATTGCCTTAACCCATTAACCTATTAATCCAATCAGTCGCCCAACCCATTAACCCATTAACCCAATCATTTGCCCAACCCATTAACCCATTAACCCAATCATTCTGGCCAAATGAAATTTCCTTAACCCATTAACCCATTAACCCAATCATTTGCCCAACCCATTAACCCATTAACCCAATCATTCTGGCCAAATGGATCTGCCTTAACCCATTAACTCATTAACCCATTGATCCATTCATTTGCCCAACCCATTAACCCATTAACCCAATGATTTGCCCAAGTGGGACTGGACTCTACTCCCAAGTTCAGTTGGCCAGATTGATTGGGTTAATGGGTAAGTGGGTTAAGGAAATTTCATTTGGCCAGAATGATTGGGTCAATGAGTTAATGGATTGGGCAACTGATTGGGTGAATGGGTTAAGGCAATTTCATTTGGCCAGAATGATCGGGTTAATGGATTAATGGGTTAACGGGTTAACGGGTTAATGGGTTATTGGGTTAATAGGTTAACGGGTTAAGGCAAGTTCATTTGGCCAGAATGATTGGGTTAATGGGTTAATGGGTCAATGAGTCAACGGGTCAATGTGTTAATGGGTTACATACTGGGTTGGGGCCGTGGCAGGCGCGTGTTTCGAAACATACGCTGTGTTTCGAAACTCACGCCTAGCTATAGCCCGCTACAGGTTCAATGTTACGTAAACTGACAGTTGTTCCAAGCAGAGCGAGCTATATATATATATAAGAGTATGATCAGGCCTCTGGCATTACGAGTGTGAGAACTGACAGCACAACAAACTGATGCCCACTTCGCTTCACCAAGTTGTCAAGAGTCAAAGCACCCAAAGCCTTAAGGGTCAGTAATTCACGACCTATTCCATTAGATCATATTCAACTATGTTGTCTTGTTTTACATATGGTTCAAAATATACTTTTCTCCCTATCCCACAGTGACTGAAGATTTTGCAAATGCATACGACTGTGTGGTACTATGTAGCATCTATATACTTTCAACTATATACGAAATCGAACTGGTATCTACTATAGCCTATGCTGTCGGCTCTAAGCTAACTACAGACCGGTGTTGCAGATTATACTATACACCATAATACTATACGACAGACTATATTGCAGACTATACTATAAACCATAGGCGTTAGTGTACAATGTACTTGTTCTGCACGAAAGACTATTCCATGAACTCGAGGAGACACATAATGCATACCATGTCATGTACTATGCTCTCTAGTATACGCTATTTTCTAGGCAGTATACTACATTGTGATCTACACTAAACTTTTACAGTTCACTATACTCTTCTTTCCTACACTATGCTTTACTATACAGGTATCTTATGCGTAATTTTGTTACAAATTGCATTCTATATAGTTGTTATCATACATAAGCCCAAGAAATGATATCCTATCATGCTGTGCGGCATATGTTAGTCTGCTACTGATACTATATTCTTCCAAACATTGTGTTGAACCATGTTTGATGCATAGGTTATTTTGAGTTAGACACAGATCATAATGGGCTATACAACATGAGAGTATATTACATGAAGGCTTGGTTATATTAGGTCATCTCACCCTATACCGCGTCGTATCTATGTTAAACATCTGGGTATAATTCAGTACTATATTTCACATTATTTTTCATTTGCAAAATATTTGATGTAACGGCTGATGCTATACACTGGAATAGAATCGTATAGTACCATATAACGTAGTCCATGATAGAATATGTTATGCTCCAATACAGCACGACTTAAGTTAGCATGGTACAGTAAACATTTTGATGTGATGTAATCTGAAAAGAAAAAGTATCTGACAACCAGATGCATACTCTATGTGACACAATATAGTCTACGACCATCAGATATAGCGTGGCGAATGCCATTCGGAAAAAAGCAGTATTCTATCATGCTAGAGTACATTCTATCTTATATTCTTATATCATTGTGTCGCACGAAATACTGCACATCTCCTAGATATTGAATATTATATATTCTGAACCGTGTATGTGCCATAGTTTCTGCTATGTGATTTGAAATATATCGGTTTATAATTATACCATACTTCGTGGTATGGGGCATCTTATGCGTAATTTTGTTAGAACCGTGTATGTGCCATATTTTCTCTCATGTGTTTTGAAATATATGGGTTTATAATTATACCGTACTTCGCGGTATGGGGCATGACTGCGCACCCTTCGCACTGTATTGTATTGGGCGCAATACCGAAGATGCTGAAGTGTAGGGGTGGGGGAATGACCACGCGCCCATTTATATAGAGAGAGAGAGAGATCCACCAGTAAGTAGATTTCTGTATCTTCTACCTTTAATAATTATGAACTATTTCGATAATCTGATATATAAGTTCTTCAAGTCGAATGATTGAGTTTGAAATGAAGTTTATAAATCATGATATCTGAATTCCCAAAGTTCTTGAGATTTCCAGATTTGAGTTGTGCATTGTAGCATGCAAGCCTTGGCCGCCTCCATCTTGTCCAGTTCCTGCACCTCCGACGTCCGTCGGTAATCCGACGATCCTTCACAAAGTTGGGTCAACGTTTGGTAGCAGCCGCTCGGAATTGATGATCTAGATGTTCTTCTGCACACCTCTTGATCAGGCAGACAAGGGTTCTGATGCTCCCGGTCGGCCCGTCTGTGCTGTTGTAAATCTCACGAATACTATGACAGGTATCCATTGTTCCTTCCTGGCCCCACAGTGTCCCTGAAATCATCGTCGGCAGGAGCACCCACTGGCCGCTGTGATTCTGCATCCATTGCCACTGCACGAAGCATTGTCTTATGGAAAGCCTGATAATCCAGTAACGCGAAGAGCTCTTCTCGAACAACCTCAGAGCTCATCGTGACGTACAGGTCATCCGAGGCCTGCGCTTCAAGCAGCGCGGCCTCCAAATTGTCTAGAGTCGCACCATAATGGTCCAGAAAGCTCGTAACAAAGCTTTCCAGCAGCTGCCTGAAGTCTTCGTGGAGCTGATACAGCTCATGAGAATGCTCATCCTCTTCCGATTTCAGGACCAACTCATGGCTCTTCGCAAACTGCAGGACGTGATCGTGGAAGCAATTGTTGTTCCAGTGCCACTCGTTCAGCGCTTGTACCAGCTCCAGGCCCGACATCGCAGCCAAAGGACTTGTAAAGCCCACACATATACACATATACAACATGTGACACTTATGTGTGTATACATATATATATATATATATGTAACAGTATGTATGTAGGTATGTAAGTATGTGGGTAGGTATGTGCGTGGGTAAGTATGTTCTTGTCTTGTACTAGATACCTCGACTGAACATGTTCCAGTACGAGCCCGAGGTTTGCACAGGGACACCTTCTCACAAGGAGTGCTTTGCTGCTCTGCAACTGCAAATCTGACGGTAGGTTCAACTCGCTCCTACCGGTTGTGGAGGGCCACCTAAACAGTCTTCTTGCCGGATTGGAAGAACTCGTCTCAGAAGTATGAGGACGACTCTCGGCCCATGCTTGACAATGACTTCCAATCGGCAGCGTCGAGCACCGTCCCGGTCGCGGTGCTTTCGGCGTGGATAGAATTGAGCCCAGAAGAATCAAATCTGGTTCAACTTCCGTACTGGTGGCCCTCAGCACTGCAGCTTTTGTTCGAGATACGCGAGATAGCTTCGTCTATGCGACAGGTCCTGGCTACTTAAACACATTGCAAGCACATGGCAATCGTGCACCTCACTAATCATCTTCTTCAAGAATATCGGAATCATTTCAGGCCCATGCGGCGTTGATGCACAGCTTGCCGAGATCTTGTGTCCGCTTGCGAGGTAGGGTATGCAGCCAACGAGACACACGTACGTTGCGGTTTGCTATCAAAGAAAATCGACGCCTGCAGTCTCTAAAAATCTCTTGCTTGCATTCGGGCTGCAACACCTGACTTCTGTCCCCGAATTGCTACGAGACGCCATGGAGCTGCCATGCAGTGAGCGTTTATGGCTTATGGCCCCACAACCCTCACTACCAAAAGATGCTATGCTCAGCAAGTCAGGACATCAATGCACAGAAACTTGTACCAACAAAGGCTGAAACTGTCATGGAAAGCTGCCTGCACACAAACTCCTCCACGCCGACAGCTCGTGAAACAGCAACACGATTTCTGGAATGTGATTGCGATCAGCGGCTGCCTAGTTAGATGGTCCAGACGTCCTCGACACAAGTACCAGTACCAAGTTCGGCATTCGGCAGTTAGCCAACTCGCAAACACGAACGACCAGATTAAAAAGTAGCACAGCCTTCAGAGATTCATGCTGCAACGAGCTCATACTCTGTGCTGGAGATATCCCGCGCCTGCAGTTGATCGTTCACACAGACACGGTCACACTATGCGCTTTCAACATATTGCCTGGCTGGGAGTCACGGTGGTGTCACCATCGTGTTTAGCAACTTTGCCCCACCTGCGGGTGGAGTGCCAGCAAACTGCAAGCACTCAAGCACGTATCGATTTCTCAGGCGGGAGCTTGCCGACGATGAGCCGGATAAAGCCCTGAGCCATGCTGACCAAATGATCTTACCAGCTTGGTGATACGCAGCTTGATCACTGCTCAGCAAGGAAGCAGACCGGGCATTTTTTGGTAAGCCACACAACGCGGACGACCGACCAGCCCTGTACAGGAGATCCATAACGACCCATCTGGGTGAATGCAATAGGCAAATTGTAGTGTGGCTGTAGGACACTGTCCTGTGGTATTTACAAGGTCTCAGTCGTGATCCCATCTTTTGTCCAGGAATCGGCGACGATGTGCACTCGCTGCCAGGTGACTGCTCCTCAGAACAATTTGCGAGAAAGTCCGAAATCGGCACCCCTTCCTCACATGCGTCTGCGAGGGAGACGGGCAGGAGACTATGCTAAGGCTTCCAGACAGTTCAGCACTGAAGTGCTCCAGAACACAGATGGCCTCATGGATCCGAAACTACCTTCAAACCACGTCACACTCTGGCTTCGCAGAGGCTTTGCGATAGTCCCACGGAACTCGCTTTGGTGGGAACTTGCCATCCTTAGTGGAGATGCTTCTTATCCGTTGCGGCCACCAAGGAACAGAACAAGCCGCCTGATAGGCACGGAAGGCGAGCATCAGCTCCTTCTTGTCGGTTGCCACGAACGGCCCGTGCCAGGCAATCCTCACTCAATCAAGACCAGAGTTCTTAGACCGCGCATGGCCCTGAATGCTGCAGCCTGATGCGAGCTACAGTTTCGGGCGAGTCTCGATTCATTGATGCGCTTGCCAGCAAACAGCAGGCAACTTGCGCCATCCTCTCTGCCATGCGAATTCGGCTCGAAGCGAAAGGTGCTAAGGCGCTAGGCAAATGAAGGCAAGGCTTCCTTGGCCGATGCTTCCAGCAGAAGGCTCCTGTCGGCCGTCCTGTTGGCATCTAGCCGAGCAACGTGCTGAGCGGGCAGCCTGAGCTGACGCTGCCAGTGTAGCAGCATAGCCACAGAGACAGGACAGAAACAGGCACCGCCTCTGAAGGCTTCTTGCAGCTTCTTACGATCTCTGACTTCGGCTTTCACAGAATCCGGCAAAACCTGAATCGCACGAAGGTGCACCAGAACTATGTACAGTCCAGTCGCACTTTGCCCTCTGCCCCGACGCGGCACTGGCCTCCCATCATCGTATAACACGGTCCAAAGGCATGCAACGGCTGTGGCTGCGCTCTAGCTGGCAGATTTACATAAAGCCCTCCCGCCTTTGTAGCAGTATACCAGAACCGTATTCATCTCTTCCGGGACGGAATGACACACCGTGGATCCAGGCAGGATCTGAGTTCAGAGCTCAGGGCGTCAAGTCTGCGGACAGTCTGCACACTGCGCCTCGAAATCGATCATTTGCACACTTTGCTTCGTCCTGAAAGCGCCAGCCTGCACGGGGTCGCGGCCAACCCACCCTCTTCTGAGCTTCGACTTCTGATGTCATGGCAACCGCTTTCTGCTCATCCTCACCCCACAGTGCCTGACCATGATAGGGACCCGCGAGAAGCCGCGCTTGGCCGGCACCTTCCTCCAGCTCAGAAAGACCCAAGAGAAGAGCATGGCAAGCGACTGCGCATATTTGCCTCCAGTTCGAAAACTGGCAAGAGCTTCTCGTCCACCGTCCCGTATCTGCGTGACACTTTACGAACGGCTGTTACAGCAAGAGAGGAAAATGAAATCACACCAGGGGGCTCAGGATCATCTGCTTTGTGCTTTTTCGGTACATTCAGCCAAATCTGGAAACCATGCTGCGTCTCTCCTAGTCAGAACAAACAACTTACGAGCGGTGGTCAGCCTCAAGGAACGGTGTTTAGACTCACCTGGCCTTTCGGGGTGCCACCGCCTTCAGCGTGCTCTATGCCGCTGCCAACACTGATCCACTGAAAACCGGGACCCTGGAACCTCGCATCTGTTGCCGACGCGCACAGCCACTCCCTCTGCCGACGTGTGCGAACGAGCCCGTTGCGTCTCTCGGTTGCCGAGAGAGTCTGCATGCCGGCCATATCCCTCTCGCATGTAGGTCATAATGTCCTGGCTTGTAGTTTTGGGGCTGAGAAAAGCATTTATGAATAGGCACCTTCTATAAAGGGAACTTAAAAAGTTCCCCAAAGTGCCACGTAGTGTCCATGCCCATGTGAGGATGCCATGCCACAGGAAATTTGTCCTCAGGTCCGCTCTTTGACCCTTTGCTTCGGGGAGTGACGGGAGTCCATCGCTTCTCCAAGCGGCGGGGTGGGTCTCCACGCCTGAGCTAACGGAAGGCCCAAACTCGTCGCCTGCCGGGACATGCGCCAATCTGCCTCTGCCCCCCACCCACTCTCACAGTCCTGCTTCAGCACCCGACAGGCTTGCAGCCCAAGCACACATGAGGAATGGGTCTGCGTCCTTTTCGGAAATTCCTGCTGGGAAAGGCTGCATCACGGAAAACTTTGGATCTCCAGTCCTCGGCATCTCTCGGCGGAGGCTCGAAAAGGAACGACTCGGACTTGCGGATAGGATGCGGATGCGTGACTTGCGCGGCTCTGACTTCGATGACGGGCATTACCCCATCCTGCCACCAAGAGTGGAGACTCAGTAACCACCGAAGAGAGTGCGAGGATGGTCAGGAACTCTTTCGGATTCCAGGCCGTCTGGTTCTGAATGTCACATGCACCTCTCCTTTGCTGCCTTTGCAGCTCCCGCTGAAGTGGACATGCACGCTGAAAACATGTATGGCTCTGATATGGTGCGAAGGAGCTATGCTTGAGCCACAGTCCATCAGGAAGCAAATCAGCAGCACCGCGCAGCTGTGTCAAAGATGAACAGTTTGAGGTGACGTGCTTCTTGCCTTTGTCATTTTGACGGCGCCATTCCTGATCTCGACCACATCGCCGACGGCCCCCAAAGCCTTCAAATTGGAGCAATGAAGAGCACACACACCTTGAGACGGGGAGCTTTCTGTCTTGCCTTCATCTCCTCGCTGTTTAACCGGACAGTCACTACTCCGGTGGAGTCGCCAACCACGACCTGCAGAACACGCAAGTGCTCCAGGCACAATCAAATGCAACAAGAAGAAATGGGCAATGGCAGCCTCTGTGATTGTGTCTCCACCTCTGCCCTCCTGGCACACCCAGCAACCAGTTCCTAGCTTCTGCCGGCTGCTTGCCCGCTGTATCCGCGCGCTCACGAGGCCTCGGGTGTTCCGATGGAGACGACACTCACGAGGAGGTACACGCTCCTGCTGTCTGGCCTCAGTAAGGCAGGATTCCCGTCTGAAGCACCGTACTAGAAGGGCCTGGGACTGAGTGTCCAGTTAAGCACCTGTCATAATGTCTGTGACCTTGCCAAATCCCTTGGCCGCTTTCTTGATGAACCTTTGTTTGCACAGAAAAACTCATACAGCCACACACAGAGACGTTTCCGGTCAACAGCTTTCGGTCTAGGATGACCGCTTTCGTTCTACCATTCCCAGCCTGCAATGTGCTTACAAACATGTGTAAACACCCTTCAGCAATGGCTGGAGTAAAGCCGCACATGCAGCACCTCAGCGCGGCAGCTGCCATATCTCGCAAGGAGACTTCCACGGGGCGCAAAGAGACACCCAGGATCTCCTCGAGACATGTCCATACGGCAAGGGCAACTCTGACTCTAGAGGATGCAAGGACCCCTCCTTCGTCCTCTTGTTGTCGAACCTGGGCTCTTACTCCTACCGTACCGGGATGCCAGGATCATAGACACAGCGCCGACTTTGGGGGTCGTACTTCGCATCAATTTCCTGCTCCTGGCTCTCCGTTGGGAGTGGGTACGCCTCCACCAAACCCGCTCTGAAAGTGCGAGAAGACCAGCTTCAGCATCCCGCAGCTCACCCCTCTCGCCTTGAAGCGATCACCAAGAAGCGAAGCCATCTTGGCCTGAGTCAGATGGTAACGGAGCCTGCCAGCACCTTCTGCGAGAATGATGTCCCTGCAGGAGCCGAGGCTCGCGCTGACGTATAACCAGTTTCTGAACAGATCAGAACTCGCTTGCCAGCAGCCTCCTCTTTCTCCATTGCTCGGACCTCCCCCAGACAAGGGCTGCTAGAAACACGTCGTTGTGAACATTCTCAGAGCACCCATGGAGGGTCAGGGTTAAAGTGCGCCATATGTTGCAGTGCTACGCGTCTATGGTGCTTGGCGTCACCACTTCGGAGAATGAAAACTCTGTTGAGAATCATGTCTTCTTCCATGCCACGAATCTCAGAATCATCTAGAAACTAGAAGAAGAGAAGCTACAGGGAAGTTACAAGGGAGTTCACAGAAAGCAACCAGCACGCCCATCGCCAGCCTAAAAGAACAGCAAGAAGACGATATCCGCTATCCATCGTCGAGCAGAGTTGCAGAGTAGCTGTCGGCCAGAAGCCAACTTGGCTCACGACTCTGAGGTCCAAGCATGCGCCAGGGCCAGGTCGCGAACATCGGTAACCTGCACGCAAAACGGGTGACCCTAAACCCCAAAACCTAAATCCTAAACCCTAAACCATCATACACACCACAGGATGGGGGGAGATCGGGAGCCGGACAGGCTTCGGGTAGCCGGCGAGCTGACCAGCAGCGGCCTGCAAGGAGCACGAGCAGAAGCTGCCAAACGCAAAGCTCCGCAGAAAGCCAACTCTCATATATACATACGTAATTTGTACTTTGCAGGATATGTTAAATAAATATATATATATATACACTATATAGATTATATAACATATAACGTATGATATGAGGTGCCTTCTCCTTCATGGTGCCATCCTTCGGCAGGCAGAAATTGCTGTAACACCACGAGACGGAGACGTAAATGCCAGATACACATACCAAGTACCAAGAGCACGCTGAGCTTGGGTCCAGCATTTTCACCATGAACTGCACGGACTCACCATCTTTCCGCGCGGAAAGCATGGGGCCTTCGACTCCAGTGGGCGCAGAGAGAAGATCAGGAGTTTATAGGATCCTCAGGATCCAACCGATCACGAAGCCCGGGTTCAGAACTGCCAGCTCAACACCTAACCTGAGCCCAAGCAGGGATCTGCGACTTGGACTTTGGGGCCTGGCCTCAGCGAACAATAAGGAACAGGCTCTTTGGACAATTCCCAAGCCTTCTTTTCAGCTAAGGTCTTGGAAACTCTGTAACCTGCACCGATATTGCCGCGCAGCACCAAGGCAGAAAAGGCTCTTCCGTGCAGGGAGGTGGATTCCTACACGATCAGAGCACATGAAGGGAACTGCCCCCTGACCTTTTTGCTGTCTATTAAACTGCCTGACTCTGTGCTTCTGCCGAAGCATGGAATTCAGAGGCCTGTAACCGGACCGTCCGGCTCGTCCTCACACCAATCCTCCTCAGTCCAGACCTGGCAACAGCAGATCAGCTGGCATCTCTGGAAGAAACGCAGTCAGCACATTAGCTGCAGGCCGTGCCTTGCCCGACTTTCCCTCCTTTCGCGCACAGTCAAGTCTCTTCGATACACTTTAGCACAGAGTTGGTACAGCGGCCTTTGTCCAGTTTCCAATGGCTGCAACGGAGGAGGTGAGGACCACTCTGGAAATCTTTGCCTGCACCCATAGACAAGCCAAAATGGAACCAATTCGGTTAGTTTTTCGACTCTGCTCGTCAGCTGATCAAAGCACTCGGTCTCAAGAGCGAGCCTTCGCTGCTGCTCGCATCACAGCCTCTCCAAGCCCATCTGGGCAATAATCCGATGTTGTGGTAAGTACCGCATCAAGCTGCCCTCTTGCGCATGCGATGGCCAGCTGATGCACATGCCCAGCACATGCCCGATTTCGAATTAATGTGACTGCCTTCGTGTTAATGCCTGACTGAGCTCCGAGAAAGGCATGCCAAGTTCATCGCTGCCTCGGTGCCCTTTATCGCTGGTGCGATGAGCTCCGCCTGGACGTCCTTGGCATCGAGCCTCGAGGCTTGAAGACAACGCCTGTGGTGCAATGGTCCTCTCACAGTCTCGCTTGAGTAAAGGCCGCTGCTTAAAAGGTGACGCCGTGTGGATGACGTACTTGCAGCCTTCCATGGCCTGACATTTGTTGCTGCATCAGGAATGGCGACTGGAACATGAGATCTTCTCAGTCCATCCAGCCTTGGCGAAGCTGTCCTCTGCCCCTAGCAGATCAGCCTCGGACAAGGTAAGCTTGAGAGAAAGCGGGGCAAGATACGTTGGGGCGAGCCCAGATGCCTCCACCAACTCCACTTGAGGGAAGATGCGCTTCATCATCGCTACCTTGTGTCGAGGACACTGCACACCTCAGGTGCATGTCTTTCTCCGGGCAACAGGCTCGAGTGTCACTGACGTCCACGGATCGCATCGTGCCGCGCACCTTCGTTTGGGTGTTGAGTCTCTGAGACACGAATGCCTTCAATGAGGTTCTATGCCATTGCCAGTGACGCGCTACTGCACTCGAAGCCACCAAATCATGCGCCGACTGTGCTATGCCGACTATGCCTTCCTTTGCTTTTTGAGTTGAGAGCGGCCTTGCTCGGAGCGAGATGAAAGTAATTTTCGGCCGGTTCCAGTCTCCATCCGAATGGGTGGAGGAACTTGCACCGTTCTTTCCAAGCCATACATTGTGACAGCTGCAACTACGGAGTACGCCATTGCAGCTTGGCCAGTGCCCCAGGGACACCACTGGAGCCGAAGCACCAACCAGTTCCGAAGCTCCGACATAGAAACCAGTTCATGCCTACAAACAGCACACCGACCGACGAATCAACTTGGTCAGTACAGCTGAGATATATAACAGCAACGACGAGCAGAAAGACAAAACGCTGGCGGAGGCTTTCTGGTTGGTTACCATCCAAGACCAGGCAGCAAGCAAACGACGCCGGGCAATCGAAAAAAATCTGAGGAACCCGGCGACGTATGTAAGGAAATCGACAGATCTGGAGACACTCTGTAAAAACAGCAAAGCAAAGACCAGACTCTCACACCATGGAGGTGATAGCAGTGGACGGGAAAGTATGGAAAGACGAACACTGCACGCGTGTGATCAAGCTCGTGTTGGTAGATGCAACGGCTTTGGCGCATCACTCAGGAGGAGGTGTTTTTTTTGACCATCAGAAATACGTTTTGGCCTCGCGTCCTTTTTCTGACCTCGACAATCTTAATTCTGACCTAGCCCATCTTGTTTGTGCCCTCTTTATCAGACGACGCAAGTTGTGTTTTTCAGATTGTCGTGGCTATAGAGAGAAGAGGGGCAGGCATGCCTTATCCGTTCCAGGTTAGGTTTCTGATGGCCGAGGCTTGTTTTAAGACGCCAGGGGCTGGCTTCGAGACTTTTGGCACTCGAACAGGCACACGGGTCGGAAATCAGATGACCCAGCTCGAGGAAAAGATTCGAGATCAAAACCGAAACACCCTTTCTGGAAAGGTTGCAAACACTGATTCCAAGCACAACATTCGGAGGGCATGTTGGCCTTGTACCCATCACTGACCAGCTTGCGTATGATACTCCTCAGATCGGCAGATGTCGCATCATGTCTCTCTCCAATGAAGCCTCTGAGCTCTGGTTGTCAAGTCGTTTGCCAAGCTTCGTTGCCACATAGCCAGCACATCCAGTGACAAGCACTGTGGGCTTGACCTCATGCCGCTTCTGTCAGCATCGACTGACAGCTCGTTGCTCGTCACGGCGAGTGTCTTCTACACTACTACACCTGCGAAAGGGAAACGGGCGCCGGGCTTGAATCCACTTCTCGCCACCATTGTCTTTCCCCTGGACGGAGCTTCAATCTTGTGAACGAAAACCCGTCGCACTAGCCGTGCCTTGCCGCTGGGTTTGCCCCCCTTGCCCTTGCCTCAAGCAGAAATCGAAGAAGTGAATAGTCCCAAGCTTGAAACTGAGCTGTCAGTCCCTTCCGTGTGCCTTCCTGAGCTAGCCTAGATTCATCACTTATAGTGCAACTCTACCGGACTCCAAACTTTCCGAGTGCCAGACCTTTTGAAACACTTCCACCCTGCAGAAGCTGAGTCTTTGTTTTTACGCAGCATGTCATGGACGAGTTGGCAACGAAAGCATGCGGGCTTATAAGCTCACTCTAATCCCTGCTACTCTACTCATTCCTGACGAGGCAACAGCGAAAAATCTTGCGCCAGCCCTGAAAGTACACGCAACTGCTTGATGCATCTCACAAGCATGCTCACGATGCGCACGCGGCCTTGCTCGCAACCGCCTTGCCTTTGCCTCAGCTCCGGGATAGCGTGAACAGGCGACATCATGTCATATGGCAGAAGCCTGCCAAGGTGCCTCCTTTGCCACCTTTCCCTTTTGGGGCACCCATTGCCAAAGGCTGGAATACTGCAAGCTACCCTACAATTCGGCCCAGGCAGAAAGCACAAAAGCTGCAGCGGCCAGCCGATTCAGAAAGTGACCTCAAAACAACCAACATTACAAAGCTGAACAGCCCTGACCCGCTTGTCTCACTCTTCGATGCCAAGCACAAGACCGTCCCGACTGGGTCTGACGAACCTTCAAGACGGACCGTCTGCCACTACTGCTGCTGGCCTTGGAGCTGACTCAGCTTATAAAACAGTAATTATGCCCCTTCATCATGACCACAGTGGAGCCCATCCCGTTCCCCAAACAGAATGCCGCCCCCTGGTAACGGAGGACCGTGGTTGCTCTCACTCGCCATGACTCGTCACATGACGATTGATTTTCTGCCTGGCGTACTGTGCTGCTTAGCACAGACTGGCAACTCCGCGAGGACGAAGTCTGGGCGTGGTGCCAATGCCCTTGAGCTGGGCGATTGCACTTTGGGCACCGTCTCTGACGCAGCGCCAGTGGGCCGACGTTGGGCCACAAGCGTCAAACGAGGGTAAAGCATGTTCCAGCTGCCCTCCAGAGGTAGAAAGCGCGTCACTACCAGCATATCAGGCTAAGCCATGTTGATCTTGTCCAAGAGGATATTTGTGAAACACTGCCATTCAGTCTGATGGCTGGGGGCTCCTTGGTATCATTGTTCTATGTGCACAGAGGGTTAGGCTAGAAGACTTAAAAGAAATACTGATGTGCCACCCCAGTAGCTCTAGCTTCTCTTCCGGCTCGAGCTTCTCTTCAGGCTCTAGCTTCTCTTCAGGCTCCGCACTCGAAGGAGCCGCATCGCTTGGCTCGGGATGCTCTGCTCCGTTTGTGTCCATACTGAGCACGGTGTTGCCAGGGTCGGTGGTTGGCGTCGGCAGAGCGTCGCCTCGGGTTGTCCAGTCTGAAGTCAAGCCCCCTCGAGTCGTCGAGGATTTTGCCTTGTGCTCCCTGTTTGAAACACCCCATAAAGACTGGTCAGGAAGAATCAACATTCAGTCAAAAAGATGATTGAACGGATGAAAACAGAAGATCCACTGCTGCTTGTTCGTTTACAACTGCCAGTCACAGCATGACCACTCGCGACTGCTGTAACCTTCACCTTGGCTTAATCGCCAAGGCCAAGGTGATTTCCTGGAGTCAGCACAGAGTGCATCTCCAATAGAATGAGGGGCGGCCGGCCTTTTATGGCAGAGTTTCTTCTCGGGGTGCAAAGCTGCAGACAAGCCGCAGCCTTGAGAGCGAGCTTCGCTCTGAGCACTGCTCGACGATGCCTGAGGCTAGTGGCTTATGTGGCTTGTCGCATGGCCACATCGGATCTGCCGGGATCCCCCCACCTCTTCCGGCCACGCCAGAGCTGCTGGCCACTCCGACCGTCCCCCGCAGGCCGCGGCCGCCCAGGGCGCCATTCTTCCGCTGCCTGCAGGCGCCCAGCGCTTGGGCGAAAGTCTGCTTGCGCTTGGCTTGCACACGGCGACGGTGCTCCTTTCGGCCGCTGGTTTGGAGGCAGCCGAGAGGTGAGACCTCGGCTTGGCGGGCATATGGCATATGGCTGGTATGCCGCATGCCCGGTCCGAGCCCCACCGACAAGCCCACGGCTCACGCTGGGACAGAGGGCCTGCGCCGGCTTCCTCAGGACATGAGCTAGGGGGGTGTAGCTGTGGGGCCTCTAAAAGCATCACAACTGCCAAAAGTACGGGGGTGACGTGCTCGAGAGGGGAAAGGGCCGCAATGGATACGATCTGTTGCAGGAGCGCATGCAGACAGAGATCTGTTTGCAAACAAGGTTCGCAGTCGCACGATTCGGTGCACGTCTGGGCACCGCATTTGCCAGGCAGCGCCCAAGCATTCCTGCACTGTGCAGGACATTGACCTTAGCTTGGAGAGGCTACAGCAAGCCGACGGTGCAAGTAGCTTCTTTGAAGCCAAGCTCGAAGCATAGGCGATTCCAGCTTCCACACCACCAACCGAAGCGCAACCATAGTAGTAGACGCCTGCCAGAGACCAGTGCATGCCGCAGAGCAGTGCAAGATTGTCAAGAGATGACAAAAAGCATCTATGGCCTGCGTTGGCACACGCCTCAATCGCAGTGTTCACATCACCCCCCTCTCTGCTGAGGAAAACCACGGCCACCGGGTCCTGTCGGAAGCGGTCAAGCATCCATCAGAACTCGTAAGAAAAGTCGGGGAAGACAAGGACTGAAGTCTCACGGGGCGAGCCAACTATACCATCTGGATCCCTTTTCACTCTTATGATCTGCGGAACTATGCATCTTGTCATAGGCAGATGAACAAACAAATATTGCTGTACGGGTCTACGTACAGGCTTTAAGCGTCTGAACAACTGGGATCGCGCAATTGCACTATGCAGGGCGCACAAACGTTTGACGCAACGTGGATCACTGTTGTCTTGAATAAGGAAATCAAGCTGCTTCAGAAGGGACATGGTTATGTTTGCTTCGAAATTGCGGCTATCCCCTCGCATGCCTGCCTCTGCTTTGTCAGCTCTGTCCATTTTCTGCAACAGTGGCCTGCACGCAGGACCGGCAGGGGAAGTGCAGAGATGTGCAGAGGGTTGGCTCCTCGACTCATCGGCCACCAGTACACGTTGGCCACGGCTCTGGCTCTCCTTGAGAAGGGCCTCAGAAGCATGCGAGCACGGAATGGAAAGCCCAGGAACACTGCTCGAGCACAGGCGGGTCGCCGTCAGAGATCGACCGGAGGCTTGGGTGTGTCGCAGCTTCTCCTGGACGAACGTCAAAGCACGTTTAGGCCGCACTTCTAACGAAAGAGCCTAGAAAATGAACCCCAGCAACAATGCATGTAGCGCATGCTCGTCCTTTAAGAAGGTCGTTGCGTCGGCTTCTGCCAGACATTTGCCACCGGGCCCCTGGATGGTCAGCGCGTCCCCTGCACACTCGGTTACGTCGCACAAACCGTTATGTAGGAACCTGATTAAGAAACCTTGGGCCCAGGGTTTCTTCATCAGGTTCCGAAACTCGGCCTCTGTCCGTTAGGAAGCTCAGCCTTGGATGTGAGTCGGGAAGGTGGCAACCAAACAACGGCAGCGGAGCTGGTCGCGTGCTTCCAGACACTAGCACCACCTGCAACACGTCTAAGATCACTTGCAGCTGAGTGTCCATGTGTTCCTGAACACACCTTGGACGACGGATTTCTCCGATGGGAAAGAGTTTGGAGTAACAAGACATCCTGGTCATCCCGCCGGTCATTTAGTGTGCATGTCATGGCTGCACTTGTGCAAGTCTGTATCGAACCCAGGCACCTGTTCTTAAGGCATGAGTTTATGTGATCTGAAACACTTCTGAAGCCGGGGTCCAGCCTTCATCTGTCTGCAAGCCTTAGGGTCAATCCAATGCTAGCCAAGCCACCGTGGCTGTTCACAAACGCATCCACGACCATGGTCGCAGTCCCCCGCTGCTCGAAAAACTGGAGGAGTGCTGTCGCTGGTGGGAGCATCACCTCACTGACACGGTACGAGTGCTGCCACAAGGCATTGGGACGAAGGACTCGCCGTACGATTGGAGAACGTCGGTCTCAGTCCCTCCACTCTTAGGGAGCTAGTGCAGCAACCAACCGACCGGGGACCTTTAGCACCTGCATTTACCCAAAGACTGGGAAGTGGTGACCCTCGGTTATCTGGCCAAGTTGTTGGCAGAAGGCGTGATCTCGTGCTGCTCTAACCCCGCGGGCTCACACACACACACACACACACACATTGCGGTTCCAACAAACCCTTCCAGAACTGCCGCCATGGAGCGATGAGATGCAAGCGGGGTCGATCAACCCGATTCTGGTTTAGCTGGGCCGGAAGCTGGGATGATAAGCAATGAGAGACAGCATTGGAGAAGGCCGTGTGCCTGTTCAACTCCCCGACCGCCTGGTTGCAAGCTTCACTGACACTTTCGCACTGCTCAAGAGACTAAAGCTCCAATGAGGAATCCTAAACGACTTCCGCTCAAGAGCACACCTGCCTTCATGCACTTCGACGTCAGCTCAGCTTGTGACCCGAGGCTAACACAAAGCCTGGTCTTCTTCAGATCCTTGCAGACCTGAGTCAAGACCTTCGTCTCTTCCTCGTGAAGGTCCTTGACACCCCCGATGACGCACAAGGCACTTCGGGGACGGATGGAGCCCTCTTGATAAAGGCCCATCACCAAGGCACCGTTTTCACGGAAATCCAAGGCAACATCCACGGGTCGTAGCATTTCCCGAAGGAATTCTGCCAGATGACTTTTTGGCTTGAAGCTTGCATCTGGAACTCTTTCTCCATTGGCAATGTCTTTCAGTAAGCGCTGGTAGCTCGCTTCGTGGCCATCCCATGCTCTGCCCTCGCCCAAGAAGGCCGGGCTCAAGCTGATACTTATTCTGTCTTCGAAGATGATATGGCAAATGCTGCCGCGTTGAAGAGCTGCACGTGCAATTCGCGCAGAGGCATCAACACGACGCCAGTCGTCACGGCTAGGCCGGCCAGGGAAGAACACAAGCCACTGGAGGTCCATAAACGACATCTACAGCTTCAAGTGCTAAATGTGCTGTCAAACAAGTCAAGCGTTGCCTGGAAAGGATCTCTAACAGATATCGTGGATGCCACGTGGCAAGATTATCGAGTTCCAATGATTTCGGGTGCCTCGATGGCTCAGCAAGCAATTCCTATTTTCACACCTATCTTCGGCTTAGGTTAAAACGGCTTGAGGCTCTGATCTGAAGTAGGTCCTTGCGACTTGCGGCAAACTCCGTGAGCAGCATATCTTCGGGCTCTTTTCGTATCGGCATACAACCGGGCACGAATTTGTACAAAAGCGTGATTATATCTGAATGTCAGGCACTCAGCTCAATTGTGCTAGCAACCAGACATGTACCCATATATTGCAGAATGACATGGTGTTAGCACAGATTGTTCGGGTAACAGCGTAGCGCAATCATCCACGGACTGACGCTTTGGACAGGACTAGGTACAGGCTTCGCACTGTGGCGACCATCAAACGAGAACACTCCCCCCACCCTTGCTGGCTGCATCAGCTTCGGGTGCCGGAGCAGGAGAGGCCTGCACTGCTCCAACGCAGCGATGATTTGATTTACGCTTGAAAGAGGTCTGCGAGCTGCACTCGGAAAGCCTGTTTCTGCTGATTCAGGTTGTACTTCTGAATGAATTGGGTCCTGCCAGCCACACCCATCGGCGGATGCTAGCGGCATCATCGCGAGTTCCAGCAGTTGATCCTTTGCTCAGTTTTCTTCTTCAGCTGTTCCTGGAGCTGGTTCACGGCCTGTGAAACACGAAGTCTCGAAGAGGAGCACCCGTGGCTGGCAATGCCGCAATGCCTGCTGTATCTTCTCCAAGTTGGACTCGACGGCTGGTCTGACCTGCTGCAGTTTCCGAAAATTCGGGGTACCTTGTTTTGGGGTCCCTCTAACTAACAAGGATCCTGCTATTAGGAGGGTACTATATTAGAGTCCCCTATTTTCGGAAACTCCCGCTCGAAACCAAGCACAAGCAGCACGACGGTCCGGCTGGCTGGGTGCCTCTGCGACCGTGCGCTCTACCAGAACACCACCGACCTGATGTGTTCGCATTGCTCGGCACACGACGCAAAGCATCATTTCGAGTCTCGAGAGGCAAGCCATACGAAAGCATCTTCTGGTGGAGTCTACTTTGTCAAAAGCCTCCGCACCAGCCACTGCAGAGATTCAAATCTCAAACATGAGGTTTTAAAGCATCCCTCTCCCCACCTTGATCACCAAAGCGTGCTCGTTGAGCTCTTGCTCGAGCTCCGCGATCTGCAGTCGAATGCGCTGACAAGCCCGAAACTGCTGATCTGCGCTGGGCCGAATGCCTTGTTGATCATGACAGAGCATTCCTTCTCTATCTGCTGGTACGTTGCCTGCACCTTGTCATGTCAGACTTTTCTGAGAAAGGGAAACTAAGTACTTCAAAGTGTTACCTGCTGCGGTGTAAGCTCTTCCTTGGAGCTTTCGGCCATGACGCAAGCCAAGCCTGCCGGGATGCGGTGCCCATGCGTTACGCAGCCTCTCAAGGCAGGCTCTTGCGCGCCTTGACCGGCCGGCTTCCGGTCTTCGATTCGAGAGAAAACGCCCGTCTTGTTCTTAGGCTCCACTTCGGTTTTTCTGCAACTCTCTCTGCACTGGCATGGCATGTGGTGTCGGTCTGTGACATTCAGCTGCTCTGAAGAAGGCAACAGTGCAGAGGTCTGTCTCCAAGCACAAGCACCATCGCGTTCATAGACTCAGCATGCACCGGACGGCTTGGCAGCATTGGTTTTATCAGCCGCATTGTCCAATACGAATTCAATTGCAACTCCTTTCGTCATCGCAGACTGATTGGCGATCTCGGCAGGAGCAAGTAAGCTTCCTAAACGGAATAGACGGATAGGACCTATGATGAATTGTCTCAGCCATTCTGGCAAGACATCACATGCACCAGCACTGTCTGCTGAGAAAGAAATGCTACACAAACCGGCAGTCTACAGCTGTTGCAAGCACCATTGCGATTGCATCCACTCCTGCAGTTGGAATCGGAGCCCTACGCCACGGCATCCCAGGTCAGGCGTGCCGTTGGATTCTGCAATGTCCGGTGGCTCATGTTGTCAATGCGGATATCCTGCGAAAGTCGCTGGATGCTCGAAGAGACGGAGCCTAGATTCAGGCAACACAGCTGCAAAATGCCTGGACTCCGAACCGCCGTGACGGCGCTCGCCTGGAGAGGTGCCAGCAGAGATGGGAAGATCAGCGAAGGCTTTGGCTTTGGCACACAAGGTGGACGACTGGTGCCGGCTGCGCGGCTCTGCTGACCCGACGAGGATGATGAAGAGCTGCTCTTGGCAGTGCAGCTTCGCTTGGACATGGTTTCAGAAAGATACATGACTGCAGCAACTCTGAAACAGCATGAGCCCGCAACGGAAGAGGACCCGCGCACCAAGTCCGTCTCTGTATCGACCGATGAGGATGGTCGGCGGCATAAGCAAGGTTTCTCGTCTCCCGAGTTGTCTCGAGTCATCTGTCCCGATGACATAGATATCATCTGCAGCCGTGCTTGCAGGTCTGCTGTCTTTGGCTGCTTGCTGTCTTTCTCCGCTGCCCGCGTCTCTTCGTTGGATTTCTCTGGTGATTCCACCGAACCTCTGCGGCTGGAAGATGCCTTGCAGAAAATACAGGGTGCTCCAAGGCAATGCCAGGCAAGAACACCCAATGATTCATGCCTGAGGCTTGTCGCTCATGTCAATGAGAGTCTTGAGCAGGGTTCTGACAGACTGGTTTGGCACCTGCCAAGTCTGGACCAAGCACCGAGGCAATGCCAGGGACAGTGATCTCAGCCCCTTACCATTTCAACGTGGGGCAGACTCTGACCAGTAACAGGGCTCTTCCGTGACCTGCACCCAAGTGAAAACACTGGCACACAAGGCACGATCGGGCGCGGCACGTCTCGAACCATCTGCTAATCGCTGTGCGCTCGTAGGTGTACCCATCGGCACAGACCTTCAAAGATGAAGACTTCAAAGACAATTTCCGCATGAGGACAACACAAAGACTATACCGCTCATTCCGGTGCCTCACTAGCACAACTCAGGATGGGACAACCGGATCCGTCATCACATCGTGAGTGATGGGACCTTAGCCAGCACTGACCATAGATGCTGAAGGTGGTTCAAAGCTGGATGTGTCCCTGCGCTGAGAAGATCAGTGTCTGCAGTGCCGGTGTGCAGTCACTGAACACTCTCAAACGAAGTGGATAGGCTTCTCACACACTCCCAGAAGTTGCGAACGTCATACTCCGCATTCTGAGCTCCGGTCAGATGAAGATGCCAAACGTGGCTTCACCCAACGGCCAGACTTCCTGCAAGCGCTCCTGGGAAGCGGACTTCTTACTCAAACTGTGTTTGTGGGCTTGGGTTATTCTTTGAATGTAGGCTTGTGTTTAGGGCTTAGCGTTTAGGGTTTAGGGCCTAACGTTCAGCGTTGAAGGTTTAGGGATTAGGGCTGGAGCATGGAAATGCCACTCCCAGTCGAAGTCGTGGCGAGCACTCCTCTGCCACCGAGGGCAGCTGTGGAGGATTTGGTATTTCCTGGATCTCCTCGTCATCCTGAAACCCAGGGATCGCTGAGCTACTGGAAAGATCGAAAGATCAACTTTCTGGCACCTGAGCGCCCTAACTGCTCGGTGCCATGGCCTAGAGTTTCTGCCTTCTTGTATCCGCAGCACAGGACCGGATCGGATGTGCCGGATGCCTCAAGATCAACCTCGTGGACATTCGAGAGATCAGACTCGGAGTCGTGGCTGTCATCCGTCTCCTAGCGAACTGGTGAAGGGCTCCACGGCAAGCTGCCATTCGCCCCTGCCTCGCCGACACCAAGAAAGTCGGTCTCGGAAAGGTCGGAGTCTGCAAGTCCTCTCGCACACACATAATGACACAAGGGAGAGAGAGAGAGAGAGAGAGAGAGAGAGAGAGATGCCGCTCTGCATTCGCAACCAAAGGCATCGACCGAATCTCGGCAGCTCGTACGTGGAGCTGTGCCGACTGGTCAGGGCAGCTGCTTCAGTAAAGCTTTCGACCCCTGAGTAAGCATGCAGCCTGACAGTAGGGCTTGCAGCAGAACCCGAATCAACCTTCGATGCAGGGCTTCAGCTCTATTATGTAGCTAAGTGGGACTAAGCTGTACACTGCCCACTTGCCTCTGACATGCCGTCCGGCGGGTTCAAGACGAAATCGTTCACACTGCAGGTCAGCTGAAGAAAGACCCATGTGTGCCAAACGGAGGTAATGCCACAGAATCTGTTTCAGTAAAAGGACTTGCCTGGCCTCTGTGATGAATCTGATGCTTCTGACTGAGCCGGCCCTCAGCAGTTCGGCTTTGCAGCATGGTAGCAGCAAGGCGAGTAAGCCATCCACAGTCAAGCTCCTCGTCTTCGTCACTCGCCTGCTCTGCTTGGTTTTACTGCAATTAAGCCTTCCCAAAAGAAATCTTGTTGCATCAGACTAGGGCCTCGTGGCTGTACCTGGCGGGGAGACGGCAGATCTGTGCACCACGTGGAGGCACTCCATGAAAGCGAACACCTGGCGATGTGTCGCAGATTTGGCGCGTTTCAGCTCGCCCTGGGACCATCCTTGCCTCTGCTGGCATTGATGGCATACAGCGGCATGAGGCTCCTCAGCGTGGAAGTTAGGGATGCGCCGGACCGCCGATCTCATGCATGGTTCAACTGACCACCAAGCGTCCAGCAGCGCAACCTATCGCATCCACGATCCCCATTTAAGCTTTACACAGATGCACGCATCAAGCTGTGCCCCTGGGCGGTAAAGCTGGATACGTCATTCTGATGCTCTGTTGCTGATAAAAAACTACTTGACTGCTTCGTCACTGCCTGCTAGCTGCTGCCGCACCTGTCTGTATCTGACACTTGCCACCAGTGCCCTCATCTCTGTCGGTGGCAAGGCTGACTGAGCCGAAAGTGTATGTGGACAGACACTTGTGCTGTGCAAATGCCAAGGTCGCGGTCGGCGACGCGACGACCTGAGCAGGTGAATCGGTGCATTCGCTAGCCTTTGACCCTTCGCGGTTGGAAGGCGGTGCATGTGCCGTGCGTCCAAACTGGCCATGGCTGTGGATGGCCAGCAAACGGACAAGTGAACACCGCGAAAGTACGGCGAGTTCTGCATGCAATGTTGAGAGAAACTCGAGCAGAAATACACAAAGCTCATACGAAACGGGATCTTTCACGTCCTGCAGTGCTACTGAAAAGCGGGAAGACTCATCTGAATTACCACCTTGGCTTTGCAAGTCTTCGGCTCGTTTCACACACCTGACGAGAGCAGCATTCGAAGCAACTCCGCAGAACTAGCTGCGTTCGCACAGCATGTTGAGGTACTGCCATGTTGAAACAAGAAAAGTGCCCGACACTTGCACTTGAAAAACAGCCTCTTCTTCTAGCGTTTCGGAGCTCTTTCAGGCGGGTCTGCCTCGCTTCCTCTCCCAGACTTTCAGGACCTCGATCTCTTCTAGTCTTAGTCACCCGATTAAGGGCCAACGCTGTGTGCGCCGGGCGCCTGCAGGTCTTGGGTTCATCGTCCGCCTCAGATGTTATACTTATTGTTAGTCAGGAAGTGGATAAGCTCGAGGGTCAAGCAGGCAATGCTCGAGATCGAGATGCTCCTCCACTCAGACTTAGCCCGTCCAACAGTTCGAGAACCAAGCCCACACCAGTAACCAACTCTCTACAACCACAGCTGTGCGATCCCAAGACTCTTTTGCATGCTTGCTTGTTGCTTGCCTCTTTGCAGCGAGTCAGGGAAGGGTTACTCGGGCAGTGCCTCGGTCTACGCATACTCGAGCCTCTGCTCCCTTGCTCCGTCGCTCTCGATGTCTCTCTGGGTGGCTGCCTCTCAGCTCTCTCCTTTCGCGACTGCGACAAACTTCTCGATGCAGTGTTTCGACCGGTCCAGTAGTCGCCTCTTCCACGGCCTTTGGTCCCCCTGATACATGCTGGTCGAACTGATTCGCCATCCAAGGCTAAGACAACACCCACGCGTTTCCAGTGGGGGGAGCAGCCAAAGGTGCGTTACTTCAGCCGACGCTCGGTGTCTCTCTCCCGCGCCTGCATCCTCGTCTTCGTCTACATTGTATTGCACATCTTACTTTCCTCTGTCTTAACAATGTCCATTGAAATCTGCTTCAACGGTCCGCTCCGTCTCCCTCTCTGCAACATCCGTTGGCTGCCTCGGGGTGTAATCTCCAGTGACGATGCTGTGCTGGCCATGCTGGCCTTGCCCTGAGTGGCAGGACTCGTCTGCAGAGAGAGAGAGGCACGGACTTGTCATGCTCACGGCTGCTCTGAAAGGGCTCCGGCCTTCATCGAGGACTCTGCATCAGGTGGGTGCTTGGATGACTTCTTGCGCTTCCCCTGGCCGCAGGACCATACGAATGAGCTGGAAAGCGCCAGATTCAGATGCCTTCGCGTGATGCAAGGCATCAATGATGTCAACATGGGAACCCGATCGGTTCAGGCCTCGCCAATACTCAGGATCCGGAATCGAGGGTAGTTCATCGGATGATGCTACGCTCTCCGAGCCCTTGGCGCTCAGCCAGCTGCTCAGGCCTCAGACGCCGGGTCCCGATATGGCACATACGCAAGCAAGCATCCTCTTTCAAACGAATAGCCATGGGGCCATGGACACTGTCTGGCCAAGCAAGACGCATCCTACATGCGGAGATTTTAACCAAAGCGGCGTCTCACCCCTGGAGTTCAGCTTCTGCGGGTCCGCACCTCAAGGACAAGCAGCACCCTCCCGACAGCAAGAGCAGCGCAGAAGTGCGGCCTGCTGTGATCAAAAGCCGCACCGTTTCCAGGTCGTTGTGTTTCACAGCAGTGTGCAGAGGATACCATGACCTGCACGCTGCTGCAAGGAGGCACGTCCCGGCTGGCCGCTATCACTGCGGCCTCCAGAAGAACGTCCTCTTTGACTTCACGGTGTGGAAGCCGTTCTGCCTTGCGTTGCTTACGTAGCATCCGAGAAGCAAGGAGAAACCGACGATAAAACTCCCAGGACGACAGTCATGAGAAATCTTTTTCAATCTGTAATCCCTAAACCCTAAACCCTACACCCCTAAACCCCTAAACCCCTAAACCCCTAAACGCTAGACGCTAGACCCTAACCTGTAATCATGGCAGGTGTACAGCAGAAACGGAAGCACTTGCTTTCGGGCTTCGGCCCTGCCAGGTCTCTACGATTTCGACTGCGCGCCACACACATCGGCAGGGTTTAGGGGCTCAGGGGGTCTAGGGGTTTAGGGGTTTAAAGGGGTCTAGGGGTTTAGGGGTTTAGGGGTTTAAAGGGGTTTAGGGTTTAGGAGGCCTCTCCAGCTTTCTTTGGGCCTGGCGGCGACACAGGGTGCAGTGCGCCGTCGCCTGTCGCCACCCGGAAACTTTCGAGCCTTGCTCTCCTTGCTGCTGTTGTGGCGGCCTGGTCACAGAGCACCCTCTCTGAGCTCTCGTGTTGCGAATGTCGCAGCCCGGCCTGCATCTAAAAGCTCTTCAGCGCTTGGAAACTCCACCCTGATACTTGACGCTGCCTTGGTGCTGCGCTGCTGCTGCCGTTACACCACGTGCGTCGCACAAGTAGCATCAAGCAGCACTGGCACGTAAGACTGAATGAGAACTGGGAACATGGCTTCGGCGTCTCCTTCCAGATCAACACCTCCAAGAGCTTCCTCGTCCTATCTCAAGACGCTTGCATTCCACAGTTCCACAGCCCTTCGGCACACCCTCCAATCCTCCTTCAGTGGCGACGACTTATCACCCTTAGACGATCTGCAGCTTCAATGTGGCAGCTGAGCCAGATATGGGTGAGACTCTGGGGCACACGCGCTCACTTTGCCCGAGTCCTCTTTTGCTCCCAGCAGCCTTGGAAGTGGAACCTGTCCGACCTGTCCAGAGCCAAGTCTTGTCTACATGCATATATCTCATATATATATATATATATATATACAAATATATATATATATATATATATATATATATATATAGATATATAGATATATAGATATATAGATATATAGATATATAGATATATAGATATATAGATATATAGATATATAGATATATAGATATATAGATATATAGATATAGATATATATATATATATTACACACACATTAATATGTTGCCGAAGTCGCCTTGTCGACTGGCTTGGTTTCACGGTCGTTGTTGCAGTAGGTGATTTCCGATTCCGTGCTGACTTTCGCCTTGTAGTCAGACCATCGAGTCAGAGAACAGGTCAGACAAATGGGAGCACGCAGTCTTCAGGATGGGACCGTTGGCTGGCAGATGGATTCCGCACAGGCAGTCTGACCCATCCTCGGAGCACAAAGGGCAAAGGGACATATCACCAGTTAAACCTGCGCTCGCCTGCGGCTTCGGAGCCTCAGACACTCGGGACTGAGCTTGAGCCGTCGGCTATAACATCAGTAGAGACATGGGCTCTCAGACGTCCATGATCTATGAATCTATGAATCTATGAAGATCCCGAAGATGACCATGCAGGCGGCTGACTTATCCCTACCCCCCCCCCCTTCCGCAGCCTCGCTGCTTGTAGCCGCTCCTACCCTTGCACATCCACATTCCCCTTTAGACTCCGACCATAAACCCTAAACCCCCTCTGCTGCCGTTGGAATGCAATTTGGGACAAAACACCAAATTGGGAAACTAACTTTGGATTCAAATGGGTTTCCAAGGGTGCCAAAGTGCTTACGGAGCCATGTACAACATGCGACAAGCGATCAGGTGCGAATAGAGTGTTTCGCAACACACCCATTGTTGCGTTGTACAGGCTGCGATTTCACAGCCGAGCCCTGTCCCGCGACTAGAGTATCATGCAGCACATGACTGCTGCCATAGATTCTCAGAAGCTTTATCTGAGATTTCACACTAAAAAACTAATTTGAGGATGCGCAGTACGCTCCTTCAAAGCAGCCTTTCAGTTCATGTAACCCCCTGGGCTCGCCTCAGCGGGGGCGACACCCCTGACCTTGCAGGGTGTACAACATCTTGGCAATCACGAGCACATGTGTTTTTTTCCAGTGCTTGTTGGGCATGACTTGCTGCTCGAGATCTGTTGGCTTTCTTTGCGACACGTCTTGGTTTTGGGGGACTGCAAAGGTTGAGATTCTGTTCTAAGGCTGGGGTTTAAGGCGTTTTGTAATACGATTTTCCAGCGTTGGAAACCTGCTCAGGGCTGCAAGCCTTCACAGTGTAGAGTAGTTCTATGATTCACAATTCGACGGCTGCGCGTGATTTGCGGCTCTGTGTTTTGGCGTGGTTGGGACCGCAGGGTGCTTTACGGGTTTGCGGTGTTGCAGCATTGATGGGCTTGTCGGGGGGGAGGGATTGTTGCTCGGGTTTAGAGATGTGCGTGGGCTGTAAGTTGTCTGTAGGCTTTCGTTTTTGTAGGGTGCAGAGTGCCGTCCATGAGAGCAGAAGATAGCTGTCCAAGCACCTTGGCCAGCGCCGGTTTGAGCTTGGCCAGGCCGTTCTAAGCAGTCGTGAAGGAGAACCGCCAAGGGCACCTTCAACTCTGACGCAAGGTGCGAAAACACGACGGAGCGCTGCTCTCTGCCTGCAGGAAGTCGTGAAGGTTCTGGGGTCGTGACAAGTACCTTCAGACAAAGCTCTCCGTTGTGCTGTAAGGTGCGGCGACTGCGTAACATTCAAACATGCATCTAAGCACGGCGCCTGTCAAATCCGATGCCTGGAAAGCACGGAAGATTGACTCTAAGGTTGTCCAAAGACACGCACAGCAGAGTTTTGTGTCGTGGTGAAGCTTCGATCCTCGAGTGGATGAGTGTCGCATGTCCTGGCAGCACGGGGCCATGGCAAAGGACTCGGTGAAATGAGATGCCTAAATCCCCACGAAAACCTCCAGCACTTCGCGAAGGGCAAGCAGCTCCTGCCAGAGGACTGTGCGACGACCCACACTCGGAAGAGATCAATACTTCCCGTGGCAAAACCCACAGGGGGGGGAAATACAACACTTCCTCGTTTAACCTCTTTTTCTCCTCCCGTCCTGGTCCGCCAAGTCGCCGTACCAACTGCGAATCAGGACCTCAGACTTGATTTTGAAGGCACCACCAACGACTCTCTACGAAGGCTTCTCGGATCCGCAAGCCGGAGCGGCGGTCTCTCCGAGGCTCCGGCGCTGTTCTCGGCGTTGCAGGCGACGGAGACAGGGGAGTTGTCGATCAGCACGCACTGGCAGGAGCGGGCACTAGTTGTGCGCACTGGCCAGGGGCGGGGGCATCCCACACTTCAGCCTTGGACAAGGATCTACCAAGAAGACCAAGCTCCTTAAAGTAGGCACCGTGAAACTCCTGCGGGTGCTTCTGCCAGGAGCAACTGCTATCATTTTCCAACAGGATCTGAGCAACCATCGTCAAGAATGCAGCAGTCCGTACAATGTTGGCGGTATAGCCGATGAGCAACAAAGGCACGTTTTGGGTCCAAGGCATCTATCACCTGTAGAGTCGCAAATCTGCATGCAAATGGATTGCACGGTGCCATCGCAGTGACTCGCTTGCAAACTGTATACCTCTACGCCTCAGTCAGGTTGTGCACTCCGCCTGGTCAGCATAAGATTGCTGCGAAGCCGTGAAGATCACAACTTCGAACGTTCTGGAGATCACCTGCCAGTCATGTCTCAGTCTCGTGGAATGCACCTGTCGCGGCGACCGTCTACTTCCAAATCTGTTAAGCCTTAGCAGTAAACTTTAGCAGTTTAAGCTCTGGCCGGCACCAACCTCCAGAAAGATTTGCGCGAACGGGCGATAATAAACGCGCCCAGAGCCAACGGCGTCATCGAACTGAACAGGCAGCCGACAAGCAAAATCACATCATGTTCGTGAGGGCATCTGCGAAAGATTGCGAAAGACTGCAGCCTCCACCTGCAAGTCAGGTGGTCGGATGATGTCAACAGGAGACGATCCTCGACAGCAATGCACCTCGGGCCGCTGGGAAAAGGGACTCGGAAGTTCCGGTGATCCTGATACCCCCTACAGGCGCTGCGGGCAGGGCGAGAGTTTCATCCAGGTCCAAAACCAGGGTCGGCTTGGCTTCCAGAGGCCAAGTAGCAGGGAGAAAAGGCCTGGCGGAACAAAAGGCTTCAAGCTTCAGCGCTCCAGCATGCCTTGCAGTGAGACCTGGTTCCAACGCTGTGCGGCAGGGCTGGCAGCGTCCGCAAGAACCGCAAAGCATTCCGCACTTGCTCTGGCAGCTCCTGCGGAGAATAATCTTCAGACAACACCTGCAGAGCTGTGCGAATGTCCTGCCAGGACCAACCAGTGGTATCGCCACCTGATGACAGAACTCGAACGTCCCGCAGAGTCTCCTTCATAGATCCAGCTCGGCGAAGTGGGACAGATGAGAGTGCAGGCCAAAGCCACGAACCCCCCTGAAGTCTCCTCCACTTGATCGCACGTGGCCGCTTTGCTCTGCCTGCACAAACGCTTCGGCCGGTAGGACAGCCATACAAATCACACAGGGCTGTGTCTAGAAAGCGCCACGTGACGGCAAAGGAAGCCTTCCCATTGGAGCTGCGCACTGCCTCCCAAGAATGACGTTCGTCGCTTGGCGCTGACCATGGTGTGAGACTTCCCGGGGGTTCATACAAAAGTCGGCTCTTCGTTGTGCTCACGGCGTCGCCGGCACTCAAGCCAGGCCTCGTCTCATCCTCACGGCCACGGTCGCAGTGGACGTGAGAGGAGAAAACCAAGGAGAAAGCGCCTTCAATGGAGCCTGATGCTGTCGCCATTCTGGCTGGCGAAAACTAGGAGAAACAGCGCCTGAAGCGCATTGAAGCATGCGGCTCCGTCTCCGACGTTTCGGCCGGTGAAGGATTCCGCGCCTTTCGGTGGAGTCACGAGGCAAGGCTCCTCCTCCCGCTCGAAGCGAAAAGCCTCCAGGCCAGGCGCCATCTACTCACAGCAGAGTTGCAGAGGAGTTGCAGTGAGTGCGGTGGTACGGCAATGTGCCTGGGCATAGGAAATCTTCTGCGGCGTGTGCACATGGGTCAACGCAGCTGGCATCCTGCGGGACCCCAAAGAGACCACGCAAAGCACGCATAATCAAACCTGTTCTGGGGCTTAAAACGACCTGCCTCAACTGTCCAGGGATGCCTGCGCTTGGGCTGCTTCGGACAGACACCCCTTCATTCGTGCGGATGCCTAAATGGGAGCTGCCCGAGTCCATCCAGAAAAAGTCCGCCTCAGAGTTTCAAGTCGGTCGAAACGTCACAAGCCGAAGTCTTCGGAAGCCGAGGGGCCATGTGCTCCACCCCCAGGCGAAGCAGCTGACCGGATCCCACACGCCCGAAATCGATCTTGTGCACAACTTGCTAGGGCCCTCTTGGCCTGGACGTCCGGTTTGCATTGTTCTTACACCTCGTATATTAGAGAGTTATAATACATTCTACAAACGCCTAGCGCGCCACAAGCTGGAGCCATTGTCATCAGGGTGAGATGCGGCAGCAAACTTGGCAGTGCACACAGCAACCTTCTGTACAGATCGAAACGAACAGCAAAAGGAACATGACCACCTTGCTCTCGTGACGGTGCCCTGTTCCTCTGCAGCAGTCTACTTCATGTTCATGCGGATACTTGTAATCTTGGAAAGTAGACAAACGTATCAACCAGATGGGATCTGTAGGTGCCGGGCATCAGCCATTACGTGGTCGAAATCCAAAGGCAGCTCTAGGAACAAGCAGGATAATCTTGTGCTAGCTGCGGAAATCACAAGTAACTGAGCAGAACCCCGAGCTTCGTCACACATCGCGACTCTGAAGACCGATGAGCCGCAAGCAAACACGGGCAGATCACCTCCACTCAGCGTTGCTTTTTATCTGCACAGGGCCCAGTCTTTCCTGGTCCACGAAGATCCGCGAAGATTTATAGCATGCTGCTTAAGCCTCGGCTGAGCTGCAAAATCATGACAAAGTTTGTGCAGCAGCTCACACACGGTTGCGAGATGCTGTCATTGATCCTTGGCCTCAGCTCTCTGCAGTCCTTGCTTGCACGTGCATAGGCGGCGAAAAGTCCGGCCTTTGCACTTGACGTTGCGACGCCGCAGGTGGCATGAGACAGGCAGGCGGCAGGTTTGTCTGAGCACGAAACCTCAGCGGCCTCTTTGACCTCGGCATGCCAACTCTCGTCCGACGCTTGTTCACAAGGTCCGCGAAGCGGACGCTGTCTGCGCAACATGACGCATTCGATTCTGGGGTCGCGACTCTCAGCATCCTAATGTAGACCTTGCGTCGCTGCGCAGTCAGTAAGAACTTAGCACGGCAAAAGAGGCCCCCCCTTAAGGGCGCCACCATACGACATGCGGGCAGTCTTCGTCTCATAGTCCAAAGCCCAGCTCTTCGCATGCACTGTACTATTCACACTGCTGGGCACCTCTCGGCCTTGCACACTTCAACGACAGCTGTGACACAAGAGAGTAGGCATGCAACTGCTGGCCGGAGCACCCTGCAGATCCAACCCACTGATTGGTGCTGACACGGATAAAAAGTTCTGAGCCATAAACTTCGGCCCTGTTTTAGGTTCGTATCCAAGTCAGCACAGTCCCGCGGGTAACCCCGCAACAAAAACAATTTTAAAAGTCGGAAGATGATATGCCCTCACAGGCGAGGCTCGGGGCAGCACCCAGTGACAAGACCTCCGCGCACGCAAATGGGGGAGCCAAAGAAGGCAGGGATAGGCAGGGTTTAAGGCTGAGGGCTTCGGGGAGCATTCCCAGCAGTCCTAGCAAGGACGGTTCGGTTCCCTTCTGCGTGGACAAGGCTTCTTTCTGTCCCAGGGACCCTTAGTGTTTTAGCCCGCAGGCTTTTTCTGAGAATCTTTCTTTCCGTGCCTTCCCAACCGAGCAGCAGCAGTGTCTTCGGATTCTGTTTAAGCGATTCATCGGCTGGCTTGTTGGAGTGCTAGGCTGGCTGCCATCTTTTCGAGCTGTCATCGTCCGTCTTGTGAAGCCGGCACATTTCTGCCGCAGAAGGCAACACTGAAACCGCTTATCTAATCTCATTGAGACGGACGAGTGACGTCAGGGTTACTGGAAGGGACATCCTGCTCTGTCTGCGCTTAGTTTATGCGCCGCCAGTGCGCCAAGCTGTCCGTGTCTCCACCAACAAACTGCGACGAACACTCCGAGACCGAAGACTCCTGCAACCGTATGCAACGAGTTTCCAGCAGAATGGGCACCCAAGTGGCACAGGACTTAGACCGCTTCCGAGTTTAATTTCACGTCCAAGCAATACCAACCGACCCTTTCATGTACGTCGGAATTTGACTTCCTGCCAGCATGGCATTGCAGAGCGATGGTTGAGAAGCTGCAAACTTGGGCCACCCACCATGTGCTCTTACTGGTCCCTGCGGCTTCGCCGTGCCTTACCACGCCTGCTTCGAGAGAAATCACAGCGAACGGCCGGAGCGGAATGAGACATGAATCTGGCACGCGCACGCTTTGCCATGCAGGTTTTCCTCCACCTCCTGGGCGCCGCGTGCGGAATCATAGGAGCACCGGACACGAAAGGATCTGGCCTTGCCCTTCTCTTGCCCATCATCGCCCTGACCCTGCACCACCAGAAAGGCATGCAAAAAGGATGCTTTTCTGTGCGAGGACCCGTCAATGAGAACGCCTCCAAAGCCTTTTGGGCCGCTCTCCAGGCAGCCTTCCTCTCAGCCTTGGAGCTAAAGCGAGACGCCGAGAAATCTCCGGATGGGAAGGTGGGCTCTCTTAAAGAACCTTGTAGACCGTTTAGTAGACCGTTCTAAACGTCTTGCTGAGGTTCCTCACTGCCCAACAGCGCCGGCGGGCTGCTACTTTGCGAAGCTGGGTGCAGGGGTCGGGGCCCGTGATCTATGCAAGACCAGTTCGGTCTGAGAGGTCCAAAACCAAAATCGCATAATTAACGCATCCTGCACAGCTCGCTTCAGAAAGCGCTTGACATGGCAAAGACTGCAACAGTGCACGCACCAGTAGTGTCAGATGAGCCCCTGGGCCACCAGAGTGACAGACCTGCGTACATGTACCAGCTGATGTAGGTAGAAAAGGGTTTGGGGGTATATTATACTTTCATTGTAAAAGGGAACCCCAAAACCCTATTCCAATTATCACGGCCCTCTACAGTACCATGCGAACCCGCTTTTCTGGGCTCAGAACACGGGTCTTCTTGTCGGCGCGAGGATCTTCCTGCACTTCACATTTCAGGGATTAGGGTTTAGGGTTTCATTTTGGGGGTTTACACTTCTGATTGAGGTCGGACCTTCGCCCCTTTTGCGTCAGACCGCTTCGTTGGAAGCGTCTCGGCCTGATCACCGAGGAGGAAACAAGTCGCAACTCACCAGACACTACTGGAGAGCCTCTTCTTCGGAGGCATTCTCTGGCGTTTCGTTTGGGTCATGGGCATCTTGGGCATCCTGCTCCAAGACTGCAGTCCGTCGCGGAGCATCGCAGCATCCAAGATTGCCTCTGCTTCGAATTGCATCTCCGCGCAACTCCCCGTTGCCTTGCCACGAGCAAACCGGAACAGTGAAAGACAACAGTACAAGCAAGGCCAAAACCTTCTTCATGGGAACATCTGGCGCGGCATTGTTTGCAGGACCCTGTCTGCGCTCTTCTATTGCACAGCCTCGATAGCTGGACATCCACTTGCCTGGCTGCAGCTTGCATCCGTGTCCTCCACCAGCTCCTGCAAAACAACATCGCACCATATCGCACCTACACTGGAGAAGTGACGCTGACCCAGGCCTTCTGGGTTCTGAGGTGCTTTTGTAAGTTCTCAGCCATTTCCGCCTCGAATGCCGAGTGCACTGCCACACACAGAAAACATCGCGGCTTGCAGTTCTCGCTCTCTTCATGCAATGTGCCGGCCTGCACGATCAACACCGAAAGTCGTCATGTAAACGCGACCAGGGTTTTCCGAGGCCCGACAGGTGTTCTTCTTGTCGAACGTGAACGCCGACACCCCGCAGCGGTACCAATAAACAAAAGTAGACCGTCACAACGCTACTTACTACTCACTGCGCACTTGAGGTCTGCGGCTCCTCCTTCGTCATCCAGTGCACACTACTACTTGCACTCTCTGTCTCACCCTGATCCCGTGCGTGCCTAAACCATGAGAGTCACACTTAATCCTAGCTTCGGCTCACGGCCAGTGACTATGCCAATCGTGCAACTTGCAGTGAGATCAACTGCACTGTTTGGGCAGGCATTTGTTTGGTGAGTAAGGGCCATGGTGTGATGCGGCCGGATGCCACGTTGCAAGCTAGCCATGTGCATATACCTAGCTTGCTTTGTGTGTATGTGTGGCGGGGTGGTGGAACTTCAGAGCCTCAGAATAGTTCTAGGCAAGGGGGCAACTGCCCATCTCTTTGCACGTTTCTTTCCGTCCCAAGAAGTTACTAGATATGTGGTGGAAGCAAAATGGGATGCCTTTCTAGTTGGATGTGTAGTGCGGACCTAGCACAACTCCAGGATCGACCAAACATCCGAAGGACCGCCAACTAATGAGATACTAATCTTTGGAGCCGGGTCACCGCCATCGCTTCAACGCGATCGCACAGAACCCATTCCTCTCAATCGGATGGAATGGAAGTGCCACGTCGGCCACATCACCTCGCTTTCGAGATGCCTTGTCCGCCTCGCATTCACACATTGTCCAGCCTGCAGGTGCAACCTGAACAGCACAGCAGGCGCAAAAGGCAAAAAGCCAACGCGAGGATCTTCCGCTGCTCCGACCTGTCTGGGCCTGCGCATGCGCCCGAGGCTGGAGCTTGCACCTCAAGGCGTCCGAGACGCAAGACGAAGCACCAAAAACACTTCTCCAGGCAGCGAGTGCCAAGCGCCACACATGATTTCAAGCCGGCTAAACGGCCTGCCTGCAAACAACGACAGACAGACAATTATTTAGGCCCCTATATCAGAGTACCTTTATGGATCCCTTGTAGTAAACCTTATAGACCCTTTTAAAGGAACCCTTATAGACCCCCTTTAAAGGAACCTGAACCCTTATAGACCCTCTAGACCCCTTTAAAGGAACCCTTGGTGATGGGGACTTAAGCACCCAGCCTCGGGGAAGTCCTGCGGACGTCGCACAGCAACAGCGGCCATGGGGAAGAGGCGAAAGCGTGGTGCCTGGACAGGGCACTGCATAGTATAGGGGCCTTACTTATTAGAATAGGGCTCTGCGGCCCATTGTACTGCAATTTGTAAGGCCTCTATACTAATCCTTTCCAATTTGTTTCTACCTGTTTCTTTCTCTTGTTTTTGCTGCCGTCGCTGTGAAGCATTCATTTGTGTCCCTGAGGACTGAGCTCAGCTGGAAACAACCTGATGTTCCAAAAATGCTGCTCAACTATCCCCGACAGTCTGTGCTCCCGATTGCTATGCTTTTCCCTTAACTCAAAACGTTCTCTCGGAAGCTCGACTGTCTCTTCCTCCACTCCACCAAAGCGGAGCAAGAACACTCACCTCACCCGCCCCCACCCCCCGCCTGTCTCTGTCTCTCGCTCCCTCTCTCCCTCACGCTCTCTCCCGCTCCCTCTTCAGTCTTGTCTTTCCGAGGCAGGGTTCCGCCGCTTGTTCAGCCCTTCCCTGCTGCAGCGCTCATGGTTCACGGTTTTTGAGGGTTTAAAGTTTAGTACAAGTTATATTCAGATGACAGGATTGAGGGCTCAGGATTATAGGGTTTAGGCTCCAGAAGCATCTGAACTCGCCTTGCTGTGGTCAGCAGAATATCGCGAGGCTAGTCTTGTCAGCTGTGGAGCAGGAAATCGCGATTGGCACGAAGCTCCGAAGAGAGCTCAGAGTTTAGTATTCGGGCTTTCGGAGCTGTTTCTCGACGCGCGGAATTGGAGATGAAGTGATAGACAATTGCTTCTACCGTGGTCGCCATGTAGTCCCAGCCAAACCTCAGTTCGAAGATTTCCTAGATGTGTCCCAAGATGACCACAGCGATGATGCACTGCAGAGGTTTGGGATGCAGGTAGTGGAGACGTCCCGCGGCCAATCCCGACTTGCAGGGCTAGGGAATCAAACAAGGAGCATCCCAAACCTCCTTCGAATTCGGGCTAGGTGACTCAGACTCTGTACAGCCTTGATGTGAGCATTACCACATGAAGCAAACGGAAAATGAAGCTCGCTGCACAGGCAGGCGCTTGCTGGAACGAGTTAATTTGCAGTTTTGTACAAGCCAGACAACACCCCGTGTCTGGTCAGGGGCTGCTGACGGCAAGCCAACAGCCCTCTGCGAACTCCGCACGACTCTCCTTCACCAAGAGGCCTTTACGAGCCTCTTCGGAGCAAACTTTGACATCCAAAAAAACCGCTGACACAGGAAAGCGCGGCCTTGTTCGCGAGCCTCGCGAGCCTGTAGCCTACGGCACAGGGACATTTAGGGAAAGGAACACCCGACTGCAGCTATCGGTCACTGCCTCGAGCGCGCTTCGCGAACGTCAGCATCGCAATCATGAAGCCAAGCACCCAGAAGGATGGCCTCAAGAACTGGCCAGCACGTGCGTGAAGCAAAACCTCACTTCGTGAAGGTCTGCCTCAAGCATATCCGATGGAGTTGTTGTAACGGTAAGATCATTCGCCTTCTTGGAAGAGGTGAGCGGAGGAGCGTGCAAGGGGTAGCAACACCGATCCTTCCATAAATGGACGGGGACGGAGCCTCCTCCTGCGCTGCACCCCCCCAGACGGCATCGGCCTTCCACTCCACACCGTGGGAGTTACATCGGCTACAATAACCCCCCAAAGCAGAATGCAATGCGCAAAGAAAGCACCTACCTGATGCTTCATTGCGATGGCAATGGCCGGCATTGGATTGGACAGCATGGACAAGGCCTTCAGAGGAGGTGAGAAGTCGTCCGCGGAGCTTCTCGCAGAGGGTCATGGAGATGCCTCTGGGTCGAACTTCCCGAGCCATCCCAGGTACCTTTAGGATCAGAACTGCTTGAATTCAGCTGCATCAGCTCCAACTTCATTGCAGAAGCGACAGCGACGGCGAAAAGAGGCTCACGTGGCAAGAGCGGGCTTTGTCTCGCCGATGCGCTTCAATCGCCCAAAGACCTGCAACACCCAAGAGGCTCGAGGAAGAGGACCAGAGCCAAGAGCCCGTGAGAGCTTTGCCGGCTTTGCCTCTTGGAGGCTCCGCTGCGCCGCTTCTGCATCGCCTTGGCCACAGAGGAGAGAGAGCGAGAGAGCGAGTGTTTCGAGTTGTGCCGAGCCGAGGGAGCTACTCAGCTGATCCTGTACCAGGTGTGCGAAGTTTTTCATTGAGAAACCATCACAGAGAATCACGGAGAGACCGGTGCCTCACACGAGCTTCCACTTGATGAACCCCTTTCACCTGACCAGGACCATGCGTGGATGCCATGCTGCCATGCTGTCTGGCTACTGCCGCAGCAAGTTGCGCTTCACGCCTTGCACAGCAGGTTTCGTCCACAAGTACTCGAGCTCCTGAAGTCGGGACGCCTAACACTTCGCCCCCACGCAGGCGAGCTACGGGCGGCGAGACTCCTCACGTACCATTTCAGCTTCAAGAGGTAGTGGTACGAAGGTGCCCGCAGCACCATCGACCTATCCAGCAAAGGTGACTTCCAGGGTGACCTGAACCCCATTCCGGAACCCCACCCCACCTGGAATCGGATTTCGGCCTGCCGGACAGCATAGCCGAAGCGCATGGCCTTGCGCTTCAGGATGGCTCCACGTCTCCGAGACGAGAATCGAGAACTCGGGCTGCTGCACTCGAATACATCGACCGGGCATCCTTTTGAGACAACCTGGAGCGATTTGTTGACGCTCCTGCGTGCGCTCGAAAAACCGGACACGGCCTGGGAAAGCCGGCCGTGCCGCTGGCCAAGCCAAGCACGTGCGCCTGCAGACCGGAGCGGAGCTGCGACATGCAAAGCAAGGCGTGTAAGGAAAGGAGCCTCTGCGATCATGCAGAAGTCGGCGCTGCAAGTCTGATGCAAAGCCTGCCGGAACAGGCCAGAATGAAAACAAGATCCTTGCAGGAAGTCACAAAGCCGAGCAGCAAAACAAGCCTTCAGTATCCTGCATTTAGGTCAGCTGCCCCGCCCTCCCCGATCACCCCCTCTCCCCTCTTTCCATCCCCTCGTGGCCGTCCCCTCCCCTCCCCCGACCCTGCTCTCGACCAACTGCCATTCCGCGATTGTCCAACAATCCTTTCAGCCTCCCATCGTAAAAATTGAAGAAGGTCTGAAAGTGAAGCTCTCAGGGCACCTTCATTGGAGCATCTTGAAAAACTGATATGTACCTCTGCTGGGAGATGACGCGCGGATGAGGCTGCTGTGAGAAGGCAGAGAGGCGCACAAGTCGTAATCCGTCTCATCACTTGAGGATGGCCTCTCAGAGACTACAGCACCTGGGACCCCCGGTGCCACGGCCTGACCCGCCTTGGCGGTGCGCTAGTCTGCTGGCAGAAGCGCTGATACACATTAAAAAGGAGGATCTCCGCCTGCTGAGAAAGTTGTCATGTTGGGCTGTGGCTGGCCGCTTGCCCGCTTGCTCAAAAGGCCTGCTCCTCCAAGGACTGCGTTCCTCTGCAGAATACAACACTTACTCCGCCCATCGACTCTCGTCACGGCTGGGATTCCGACCGCCGCAAGCAGCCCGCACATGCTCATACTTGCAGAATGACTCGAAATCCTCGCCGCAGTTCCAAAGTCGCTTGATGGTCTGTGCCTTTCTTCTTCTACTCTCCAGCCTGTGGTGCCCGCTGCCAGAACCACTTCAGGGCTTTGCCAGGAGCCGTCAGAGGCTGCAGTGGCCCAGGTGAGAAGCGCCTCAAGCAAAGCGGCTTCCAAGACGTGAAAACGAAGGCATTTCCGGCCAAAGCCTGAGGGTTTCCAGGCTTTCTTCATCCCGGTCATGAAAGGGCACGCAGGATGCCTCCTTGCTGTCCTAGCACAGAGAGAGGATAGCACATCTCTGCTAAATCCACAAGTGACTCTTTGACACGAGACTCCACAGCTGAGGATCCCTCCACGACCGGCACAATGGCCAAGCGAGGCATGGAAGATGCTGGGGGCGGCAGCATGCGGACCTGTCTCAGGCGCTCTGCAGAGTCATTTACGATCGCTGCCAGCTGGCAACAAGCCCCGGTCTGCACCTTCGATTGGTCTCGTGCCAACACCCCGGACAGCAGCACAGCATCAGGAAGTGAAAGCTGCAGAAACTGCAGTCCGGGAACACGGCACGGCAGTCATGATCTCTTGAGGCAAACCCTGGCCGGGCTCCATGCGAGGTCTGACAGCCTCTCCGGTGAGCCTCAGAGCCACGACACACCACGAGATAACACACGAAATACGACGAGATACCATGAGGTACCACGAGATGCCACGAGATGCCACGAGACAGAGATCCTGAGGGTCTCAGGCACAGACTCTTCGAATCACGTCCCTCACTTCGCCCTCCAGCAAAGTTGCAAGCGTGACCTCATGCGAGCAAACCGAAGCTTCTACCACATAGCTTGCTCGCATCACAAGCAGACAAATGCGCCACATGCGGCGAGGCTGCTGGAAAAGCGAGCCACTCGGCATCTGGCCCTTGCCTTAACCAAAAGGTGCAGTGCCAATCGCGATCGGATGCAGCATGCTGCCTGTTAGTCTGTCGGTTCTTACAGTACCTTCTTGGACACATCATCAGCATCCCAAAGGCGAGGACCGCAGCGCAGCTCACCACGGCAAGGCAGGCCGACGCACGGCCGAAGCCTGCCAGGCTCCGACACGTTCTTAGGCATAATATGCGCAGGGAACCCGACAAGGAGCCGCCTCCTTGCTGCGCTTGCGACGCTCGCTTGCCTTCCGTGAAGCCCCCTTTAAGCACCTCGGTGAAGGGCAGAAGCTCAAACAGAGGGCGAATCTGACACAGAGGCTAAGGGCCATGGCAGAGACACTGACGAAGTGCAGCATGATTACAAGCCGAAAGCTTCTTGTGTTGTAGTTTCACACAGTCTATGTGAAGCCAAGACACATGAAGACCCCGCGTTGACCATCCAAGCTGCGGGATGTGTTCAGCCCTGTCGAAAGGTGTCCTCCCGAACCAAACAACACAGGTTCACGCATCGCCCAGGCAAGACTCTGCACCAGCTGCCTCACATTTTGCGGCAGAATTTCCATGGCTCGATCCGATGTTCGCCGGCCTAAACCTATCCGTGGCTAATCCGTCTTGAGAAGAAAGACCCCTAGCAGGAATCTCCAGCTGCTAGGCTAGCTCCTCGTTCACACCTGGAAAGACTTGTCGGACGGTGCCTAAGAGCCATGAGAGTTACGAGCCTCGAGCAGCACAAAGACACAAAGTGATGGAAACAGCTAAAACTGCCACTGCCCCTTCACAGTTGTGTGAAACAACCACACTGGTTTCCAAGCGCGGCGCTTCTCCTGCAGACATTTCTAAGTTACAGCTAAGCCCTGTCGGGAGTCGCAACATCACGGCATGTGATCACAAGGAAAAACTTTGGATAAGGCATGGGGCATGGGCCCATCCCTCACTTCATCTCCATCATGTAGGCAATGAGGTCGGCACGCTCCTTCTCCTTCTTGATGCCTGCAAACACCATCTTGGTTCCGGGAATGTACTTCTTCGGGTTCAGGAGATACTCGAAGAGGTGCTTGTCCGACCAAACGATTGCTGCGTTCTTGTTTGCCTCCGAGTATGCGAAACCATCACAGGTTCCAGACGTGCGACCGGGCAGGCCCCAGAGAGGTGGGCCTTGCTTGGCATTCCCACCCTTCTCGATTGTGTGGCACTGAGCACACTTGGCCTTGAAGAGCTTCGCGCCCTTCTTGCTGTCGCCCTCCGGGACTGTGACGTCAGGCTCAGGCACCGGCATTGGCTCGAAGGTGTGGTGGTTTTTGACCAGATTGCTGCCAGGTCCTACCAGCTATTGGCTTGAGCAACAAACGCCAACGCCGCCGGAAGCCAGCAATACCGCAGCTTGCAAAACATGCAGAAGGGGCAAGAGTAGGACTCGCGTCAGGGCTCATTGCAAATCTCGCCAACCGTCACTCCCCCCGAGATGCATTTCATCAATGAGCCGGAACCTGTTCAGGACACCCGCATGCTCACGACGAAGTGGCATGCGAGGAAAAACAGGACGTTTGACCCAACTTAATCCTACAATCAAGCTGCCCGGCATGGGACCCATCCCTCACTTCATCTCCATCATGTAGGCAATGAGGTCGGCACGCTCCTTCTCCTTCTTGATGCCTGCAAACACCATCTTGGTTCCGGGAATGTACTTCTTCGGGTTCAGGAGATACTCGAAGAGGTGCTTGTCCGACCAAACGATTGCTGCATTCTTGTTTGCCTCCGAGTATGCGAAACCATCACAGGTTCCAGACGTGCGACCGGGCAGGCCCCAGAGAGGTGGGCCTTGCTTGGCATTCCCACCCTTCTCGATTGTGTGGCACTGAGCACACTTGGCCTTGAAGAGCTTCGCGCCCTTCTTGCTGTCGCCCTCCGGGACTGTGACGTCAGGCTCAGGCACCGGCATTGCAGCAAAGGTGTGGTGGTTTTTGACCAAATTGCTGCCAGGTCCTACCAGCTGTTGGCTTGAGCAAGAGGCGGGAGTGTAGCCTGAGGCGCGCACAAACTTATGCAACCTGTGGTGTAAGAAACAACACGATCTTTTTCGCAACCAAGAGTTAGAACCTGTCAGGACACCTGTATGCCCACGACAAAGTGGCATGCGACCAAAACAGGAACTCTGTACGGAGCTAGTGTGAAAATCAAGCTGCCCGGCATGGGACCTATCCCTCACTTCATCTCCATCATGTAGGCAATGAGGTCGGCACGCTCCTTCTCCTTCTTGATGCCTGCAAACACCATCTTGGTTCCGGGAATGTACTTCTTCGGGTTCAGGAGATACTCGAAGAGGTGCTTGTCCGACCAAACGATTGCTGCGTTCTTGTTTGCCTCCGAGTATGCGAAACCATCACAGGTTCCAGACGTGCGACCGGGCAGGCCCCAGAGAGGTGGGCCTTGCTTGGCATTCCCACCCTTCTCGATTGTGTGGCACTGAGCACACTTGGCCTTGAAGAGCTTCGCGCCCTTCTTGCTGTCGCCCTCCGGGACTGTGACGTCAGGCTCAGGCACCGGCATTGCAGCAAAGGTGTGGTGGTTTTCGACCAGATTGCTACCAGGTCCTACCAGCTGTTGGCTTGAGCAACAAACGTCGGCAAACAGCAAAATCCGTCTTTGGCTCAACATGTAAAGTGGGCAATAGGACGATTCACCTCACGACTCGTTGCGGAAGCCATTCACTCTCGCCCACGTGATTTTGATCAATGAGTCGGATCCTGTCAGGACATCCGAATGCTCACGACACCGTGGCATGCGATCAGAAAACAGGAACTCTGTACGAAGTTAGTGTTAAAATCAAGCTGCCCGGCGTAGGGACCCATCCCTCACTTCATCTCCATCATGTAGGCAATGAGGTCGGCACGCTCCTTCTCCTTCTTGATGCCTGCGAACACCATCTTGGTTCCGGGAATGTACTTCTTCGGGTTCAGGAGATACTCGAAGAGGTGCTTGTCCGACCAAACGATTGCTGCGTTCTTGTTTGCCTCCGAGTATGCGAAACCATCACAGGTTCCAGACGTGCGACCGGGCAGGCCCCAGAGAGGTGGGCCTTGCTTGGCATTCCCACCCTTCTCGATTGTGTGGCACTGAGCACACTTGGCCTTGAAGAGCTTCGCGCCCTTCTTGCTGTCGCCCTCCGGGACTGTGACGTCAGGCTCAGGCACCGGCATTGCAGCGAAGGTGTGGTGGTTTTTGACCAGATTGCTGCCAGGTCCTACCAGCTGTTGGCTTGAGCAACAAACGCCAACGCCGCCGGAAGCCCACAATTCCGTTTGTGGTCAAACATGCGGAATGGGCAAGAGCACACAACTCGCCTCAACTTCGCTCCACCTCACTCTCCCCAACATGTTTTACATCAATGAATCAGAACCTGTCAGCACACCGCTCACGACACCGTGGAATGCGACCAGAAAACAGTGACGCTGTACGGAGTTCTGCACGGAGTTTGTGTTAAAATCAAGCTGCCCGGCATGGGACCCATCCCTCACTTCATCTCCATCATGTAGGCAATGAGGTCGGCACGCTCCTTCTCCTTCTTGATGCCTGCAAACACCATCTTGGTTCCGGGAATGTACTTCTTCGGGTTCAGGAGATACTCGAAGAGGTGCTTGTCCGACCAAACGATTGCTGCGTTCTTGTTTGCCTCCGAGTATGCGAAACCATCACAGGTTCCAGATGTGCGACCGGGCAGGCCCCAGAGAGGTGGGCCTTGCTTGGCATTCCCACCCTTCTCGATTGTGTGGCACTGAGCACACTTGGCCTTGAAGAGCTTCGCGCCCTTCTTGCTGTCGCCCTCCGGGACTGTGACGTCAGGCTCAGGCACCGGCATTGCAAAGCAAGCCTGTAGGTGGTAGAAGGGAACCCTGTCACTGAGCCCAGGTAGCTCTTCAAAGCCTAAATTTTGTCACCGTGGTGCGAGATACTCAAACAAGCAGCAACAGGCTTAAAGAGTGTCTTGTGCGCCGCCTCAACACCTGATGTGCCGGCGCATCTTTTTTGATGCCAAGCTGTCCTTCCGTGCAGGCATGCGCTGCAGGCTAAGACAGACAAGCCCCGACAGCTGAGATAAGAAGCCCAACCTTCAAGGTTGAGGCCGTCCGGCTCACGGACAAGCATGCATAACTAATTACAAGCACTCGATCCAGATCGAATTACCTGCAGACGAATTGTGGTGGCGTGAAAGGCCGAGGACCCGTGCCGAATCACGCCAGGTCGCGCAGATCCGAGACGGTCACTGTCCAACGAGCTGACGAGAGTACCTGGCGGGGTACTTGAGCCGGTCTACACTACCCTGACGAAGGGCTGCCAAAGGAAAAGCTGAGGTCACTCTGCCAGAAATACTGGAAGGGCCCGAGACGGACCTTCGGTCGCTTCAGAGAAAACGGCTGTGCCACCCGTCCATCATACTGCAGAGCTTTGGGCACAGGAGTGCCACAACTCCAACTTTAGGGAAATACCTCAAGGCCACACTCGCCAGAGACAACGGACTCTTCTTCGGGGCACCTCTAAGGCAACGGCACTGAGTCTGCTCCGCGGTGGTACTCAACTTCCAAGACATTTGCCTTTGAGACTTCAGATCAGGATCAGTGCTCCCGCTCCGTGTGAGAAATTAAGGACAGTGCCAAAGGCACCGAACTTCCCAAACCTGCGCAGTGGTCGCAGCGCCATGAAAGGACCAGCTGAGTTCCCCTTGTCAGGCCTGAGACTGCGTTGCCGTCGGCCTGGCCCGTCACCGCTTCATGCAGGGAGCAACGCCTTGTTGAGCCGCAAAGCCCACACGAAGCGAAGCGAAACTGGCGGTCTCAGAAAGGCACGCGGTGTGGCAACGTCCCAGCGCAATCTCTGCCAGGATCACTCGACCTCAGCGAAGTGCGACGTGCTCGGAGAAGGAGTGAGCAAAGCTGAATCGACTAGCCGAGCCGACCTGCATGCGCTCCATACAATCGAGGATGGCCTTAGAAGAGATGTTCTTGCTATCGGCCGCGCGTGGCGTGAGTTGTTGTGCCGCTTGCACTGCATCTGAGGATTTGACTCAACCGCTCGGCTTGTCTCAATTCCAAGGCCTCAGAGACCAAGGTCTTCAAGAAATGCTTTTCTGAGAGGAACGAACTCGCTCTTTCTCACGTGCCGTGAATAAGTTGTGTGCGAAGAGAAGTGCTGTAGGGCCCTTATAGACTGCGGCAAAGCCGAAGGGAGACGAGATCACCTGCGACCAGTGGTGTTCCTGAACTGCTGCATCTGCTGTGGGAGGCGCTTGTGGATTCTCACCTCGGACATCCTGTTGCTGGAATCCAAGAAGAACGCTCGCTGCGAGAAGCCGAGCAACGGCGGCAATAGCCCTTGCAAGGAGATCTCTTTACTCTGTCGCAGCGGTCACAGCAAAAGGAATGCCTCCGCTCGCCTTCGCGAGCGGAGTCTCTCGAGATCGCTGCGTCGAAGCGCTGCCTCGCCGGAGGCGTCATGTTCTGGATCGCACGGCCAAGCCTCCCACGGCTGCAAAGGCGCAGCAACAGCTGAACAGCTGCCGCTTGTCTTTAGAGGCCAGGGAGCGAGTAGGTGTAGGCCAAAGGCTTGCCCGGAACGGACCAAGCCTCGCAGAGCAGAAATCGCCGATGCTTTGGGCTCTCTTCCACGTCACGTCGCCTGCTGAGCCACCAGAGCCTCCAAAGCGCCACGCACTCCAGCATTGACCTGCAGAAATTCTGTTTCTCGCTCAGAGGAGCCAGAAGCATTCCATGGCAAGCCCGCGGCGGGTGTCACCGTGCAGTGCCAAGCACCGTCGTCAGCAGCAGTCTTCGTACCTCCGTGGAACTCTTGCCGACGTGGTTTCGCGGAGTGTACAGGTTAGCCTCTGGTTGTTCCAAGAGCCGTGCTCTGCGGAGGTCCTCTTTCGACTTGGCTCTCCTCAACCACCTGGCCGCCGCTGGCCGCCGCTGGCCGCCAGCGCTTTTTCACAGAGCAAGGAGCAGAAGCGACCGTTTCGAACAGGCGCGAGGCAGGCCTTCACCTGCCGCAGCTGTGAAGATGGCTGGGCGGGCACACGCTTGCCTCCAGGAGAACGGGTGACGATAGGTGAGCACAGGTGAAGCAGGTCGGCTGGACAAGCTCAGTCCGCAACTAAAGTCGGCCACTTCAGCAAGCCCCTGGCGTAAAATCTGAACCTTCGGCTTCAACATGTCGAGGCCGAATCATGCTTTCTGCCATGACGAATCTCCAGACCGTTGATACTGGAGACTTGAACGTTGCTTGGGAGCAGCTTCAGGCCCTCGCCCGTGGCGAAAAGGAACGGGCCCGCCCAGCACCTCAGAAAGGTTCAGATCGCGTGCCCTTCCAAGGTCGAATTTTCAGCAGACCTGTCTTCGCCCCTTTTTTGAAAGACCTGAAGACTCTGGCCTGTGCTTCCCGAAGCATCTTCTGATGGACGAGCCTGACCAGGCTCGGCTAAAATTTGCGGGAGACATGCAACGACCAGCGCACCGTGCCTGCATGGCTCTTTCAGGGCACCTGGGCGAGGCCTTTTGCCTTCACGAGTCAGGTCTAGAAGTGATGCTGCAGCACCCTGCCCACACCGACCAGCTCAGAACAACACAGATTCAGATGTTGCTTCTTCGCTTGTCTGGCGCTTCTAATCTCCCTGCAGATCAAGGGTCTCTGTCCACATCAGCACAGGCATGGACACGTCCGTCAAGTCATGAAAGCAGGTGTCCGACCGAAGATAAGCTTGCTGTGCCAGCATCTCGCTCCGAAGAAACCTGCAGCATGCTGCATGCTTGTGAGCTTGACTTTGAAACCTTCCAGAACAAAACAAGAAAGCACAATTGCAATCCAGAAGCCTCAAGTAGGCCTGCCTCGAGTCTTGGCCTAGGCAGTCTTCCGCAACTTGTCTGCAACACTCTACCCTCTGCTGTCGCAGCTCTGCTTTGTCTTTACATCCGCACACCCCGAACAGCTCAGCTGTTTCACGAGCCAGGAGAGGGGAAACGGGCGTGACTAATATTGGCCTCAATGCCCTCGAATGGTGTGGTCGGATTAGCGCGTCCCTTCCAAGGTGTTCCAGCCCTGGAACCTGATACTGGTCAGGCCTGACATTGCATTTCTTACACGAGCCACCAACTCTGATTTACAACAACGTGGTTTCTTGAGTTAGCCGGAAATTTGTAGCCTTGGCCAGCAGGTGAACACAAGCCACGGACTCGGGACGCGCTTTGGACTGGGTACTCTCCTCCACAGTCTCAACAGAAATCACAGGCCACTTCTTCATTGTAGAATTGGGTACCCATCGCAAACGGCGCAAAGACAAAGACAAAGCATGGATGCAACGAGCTACACAAGAGAAATGTTCTAGCTTTGGGTGACATGCCCGAAAGAACGGGGACATCACGAATGGACTGAAAGCTTCGGGCTTCCAGTTCTCAGCCATGACAACGCAGAACTGCAAGCCAGCAAAATGACAGTGACACACGATATTGCACGGTGTGCTCAGACATTCCACCACGGCCTCAAAATGCTTCCGAGCGGCCATTCGATCTGGCCTTCTGCAAGGGAAGCGACCACGGCAGGGTCTAGCTTTTGGCTTGCATGTGCAGCGCAACACGAAACCGACATCACCGCTACACGAAGTTAATGCACACTCTGTCCATCTGACAACTACATGACCTTGGACAAGCCTATATACAATCAAGACGGAAGGGACGCCTCCGTGCTCGAAACCACCCTTTGGCTTCCCTCCTCCTGGGTGCGCCGGCATCTGGCGTTTCTCAAAGTTGGAAGGCTCAACACTACAAAGCCCCTTGCAGCGACTCATGGTGGTGTCCAAGGATGCGGCATCCAGCGAAGCTGTGATCGTTAAATCACGCGGATGACCGTTCACCTGCATGTTCTCTGCCTCCGCAGCGCTTTTGAACATGCTTCAACTTTCGAGCATGCACCACGGGGATGGTTCTGCTTGAGGGCTCGAAGCAAGAATGGGGAGATGTACGAACCAAATAGCCGCTGTGAACATGATTGCGATGCCTCCGCCCGGCAAGCTGCGTGAATGGGACTGCCGCTCAAGGGCCTGAGCCCCCGAAAAAACGGACGAATACCATGGCAGACAGATCAAGCTGTGCAGGCATGCATGCCTACCCAGTCCATGCCTTAAGTCTTTGCCGAGACTTCTGCTAGTGGCATTATCGAAACTGGCTTCGGCTGTCATCCAAGGTCGCGACTCCGAGGCCAAGAGCTCCGCTGGCGCCGACGCCTGGGCCTGGGCCTGGCACAAACATGATCCCTTTACGCAGTGGGCTACCATCAACGTGGGAGCAGTGCTAAACTATGCACCTCCTTGGTCTTCGGAGAATCTTCGACTTCCCAGATCCCCTGACCTTGCAAGGCCTCAGTGCACAGGACCCGTTCCGTTTCGAGTTTCGAGCATGCGTGTCTCAGGACCTTGCTCGCCGAAAGGCACCATTACTTCCAGGCGGATCTAGGAACGTGACCTCGAGAGTGTTGCAAGCGATCTCGTCAAAGCATGGCGCGAGCTCCGCGAAAACCCGGCCTTGCGTGGAAGTGCAGCATCTTGATCTCTTTGCCACGGCCGCTCCGAGATGCGGCCCGTTCCTGGCTCGACACCCTGGAGGCCCTGGCGTGAAGGGGTCGCTGGGGCCGCAGGTGCTGGTCTGGCAACCGCCACGCCGGCTCTCGTTGTAGAGCTCCCGGGGGTGGAGGAGGAGCTGCACACACCACAGGCTTGACATTGATGTGCAATCATCTCCCTCTGCTGAGTGATGGCTTCTGGAGCCTGCAATGGCAATGAGGCTTCTGCGGCCTGCGCCTGTCTCGGTGCGAGGCCCAGGAGCCTCGCCCGGACCTGTGGATCCAGCTTTGGCTGAAGCAGCTCGCTGGACCTGTCCTGCGGCGACCCCACGCACGGGCCTGTCGGGTTGCTTTGGCTTCGATTCCCGTGGTTCCCTTCACCAATTGGGACAGGAGCAGCAGAATCTGCCCCTTGGCTTGCAGAGCGTTCAGAGGTCTCCTCGCTTTTGATGCGAACCTCCGCTTTCGTCTGTGCTGCTGCCAGCTTTCCCTGGAATTGCTCCGCTAGCTCGTGGAAACATTCCTGCAACTTGTACCTTTCTTTCTCACGCTCACTCGTCCAAGTCTGCCTTCTTTTCGTCAACTCTTCGTGCCACTGCTCTTCGAACTCCTGCTTCTGTTGTTGCTGCCATGTGTATCTCCTCTCCATCTCGGACTCAAACTCCTTGAAGTACTGGGCCAGCTCAGCTTGCTCCTTTGCCAGGAGCTCTCGTTGCTGTTGCTGCTGCTCCGTCGACTTCTTCCGCTCGTTGTCCAGTTCCTGCCATTGCCTGGCCAAGTCTTCGTGCGCCCGCTCAAGCTTGTCCACAATCTGCAGCTGCTGCTTCTCGAACTCCGTTCCCTTATGCAAGAGCTCCTCACGCAGCGCATCCTCCAGCTGGAGGACGTCCAGTAGCTGCGAGGGGACTTGCGACGCCACTGCTTCGCCGGCATCTGCCCTTCTCCATACTCCGCTCGGCTCGCCTGGAGCCTCTGGAGCCCTATCCCCTCGCTGTGGGTCTTTGTGGTCTTTCAAAGCTTCCTTCTCCCCTGGCGGCTCCGCAAGTTTCGGCAAAGTCTCCTGAAACGTTGGATCAAGGCTGCTGCCAACGCCACCACTAGGCACTAGGATTCTGCAAGGGCGTCCTGGTCAGGCTGGCCCGAACTCATCCCTGCGTCCGGGGCATGTGCAATCGTGCGCGCGGCAGGCAACTCGAGGCGACGAGACTATTCGATTTGTTCTCTTTTGGGGATTTGTTTGGCCAGCCGCAGACAAGCCGTTAGCCCTCGAAGTAGGCGGCTGGCACGACGAGCAGGCGTCGGGTTTCGCTGTTGGGTTGATGGAACAGCGATAACTATGTGGTCACCGGGGCACAGACACTGCCTGTGACATAACAGAGAAATGAACAATAATGGAAACTAAACAAGACCCAGATGATATCGACAGTGTATGAGTTTCTCAGGGTGTGTCTGGGCACAGGTGCTCAGAATTCGTGTCTGGACATGTCTGAATCTGTCTGAACCATATCCTCCAGACAACTACGAGTACTGTTTCGCACAACAGCAATTAAACTCAGACTCAAACCGTCAAACCCTAAATCTCTTGCAACCGATGGCCATCTCGAAGTTCTGTCTGCTGGCACTATCGGGGCCACGAGCAGCCCTGCCCTGAAGCGACCGAGACACCTGGGAGCTGCGCAGATGCGGCCCGTGCCGACCTGCCAGAATGCTGAACAGACCGATGAACCTCCCGTGCCGTCCGCTGTTGGGGTCGGTGCAGGCTGTCTGCTGCAGGGAGTGGACCGCGTCCGGCACAGGCCTTACACATCACAGAACACGAGCCACCACTTCTCTCCAGCCCGGCGAAATTATGGGGACGGCACGCTCAAGTCAACCACTGGCAAGAACGAGCCTTGACTTGAAGTAACTCCTTCATCAACCTGTTCCGGGTGCTATTGCGAGAAATGCGTTTGCACTCGATCGCCCAGCCTGCTCTGCCTGACCATCGGGAACCGACCTCTCGAGCAGCCGCCACGACTCACGACTTCCACTTCCCAGGGGTTCCCCCCCCCAGGGCTCTGCGTAAGCTTACCTCTCCCCCGTCCAGATGGAGCCCGGGCCGAGACCTGCAGGGAAGACTCTGGCAGACGGCGGACGGATGCAGACGGCAGACAGCCCAGGGCCTTCAGCCGAGCCATGGGAAGGCCCAGGCTGCTCCGAGCCATGTCGGCGGCCTGGGAAAGTGCAACAGTGCCACGAGGAAAGAGCCCTCCTTTGCGGTTTGCGAGCACCGCTGGCCTCCTCGATGCTCTGGCGAGGCTCTTGCTTGGTACTGGCCAAACACCTGCAGGGAACAACAAAACACACACCCGGCTAAGCAAACTCGGCTGCAGATAGGCACAGCAGACCACGGCACTGAGAACAGCAAGCCTGATCTGTAGATGCGGCAGAAACAGCGGCCGCGGCAGCTGCGGCTGCCACCTCCGCAGCTGCAAAGGCCCTGCTTCTCATCTGAATGATAAACGACTGAAAGGCAGAATGGAGGCCTCCATCGCGAGGACGACTGGTGGCTGCTCTGCTCTCCTTGCTCTTCGCTGCGCTTCACCGAGCAACTCAGGCCTGAAAACGATGGGGGCGCTGATGTGTTCAAAAGCCTCGGCTGGGTTTGAGTCTCCGACGCCAGGCCCAAATTCAGGAGCGCTTCGGTGGACATTGCGCTGGAAGCCTGGTCCCGTGAGCCTGCTGGGAAAAACTTTGGTCCTCGCTCGATGCGCAAAGCTTCGCGCCTTCACGTTCCCGGAACACGGGCGAAGTGGCCTGGGGCCGCTAAGATACAACAGCTTTTGTATCACATGGGAACTCCAGGGATGGCTCTGCGTCGGCTGTGTCCACCGTCAGCGGCTGTGTCGGAAGCTGCGCGTTGGTGCCTTGGCCAACGAAGCGGTACCGCCTTCGCTATGTCAGTGCGACCATGTACCTTGCCTTGGCTTCTACCTTCCGAAGGGATGGCCTCGTTGCTCCTGGGGCTGCAGAGGCAGACATGTATTCTGAAACAGTTCGAGCGACAGAAGCTCGCCTGAATGTGCCTTCTGCCACGAAGTCCTGCGCACGACGTCGCACACATGAGCGGTAGCTTGCACGGCACGGATCCAAACAAGCCTGTGTCGAGGCTTCTGCGCTGCGCCTGCATCTGGTGTACGTCGTGACACATTCACGAGCAGAGGTTGAAGTCACAAAAAAAGGACCACAGAAGATGGTCGACCGTGAGAGAACCGACGGTGCAGAATCGACTCCCCCCACACTGGAATCCGATGCGGTACAGACCCAAAACGGGGCTTGTACACGCTAGCGCCCAGGAGCTAGTTTTCGCGGGCTGCCTGGGTGTGCAATACATCACCTCATCGCCATCAACTCCTGCGATGTCAGGCAACAAGCAAGCCTGTTTCCGAATGCTTCCGAGGTCCTTGAAGTGCAAGAGCTGTGGATCGATCTTGCTTCAGAGCCACAGTTTCAGGCCTTGGATGGTGTAGAAACTCAAGTCTTCGCACAGCACTTAAGCTAAAGAGGCAACGGCAGACGCCGTGCGTCCCTCAGCATCCCGTCCAAGCCTCCGGTGCTCGCTCGGCTCTCCTTGAAACCTTTCAAACTCGAGAGCAGTTGAGATCGCGGCTCTGCAACGAAGGGCTCAACAAAGACATCCGGTGCCAGTAACCTGGGCGACTGCCACTGCAGGATGCGCAGCAATGTGACTCGTGCTGAGGTCTTTGGGCGTCCACGATCTCGTAAGCTTCGCGGTACTGAGTCGTATCCGTCCTCACAAGTGATAGCAAGCCGGCATCCGGAGCTAAACAAAGCCTCGCAGACAGTGAATTCAACAAGCTCTGAGCTGTCACGAACTACGGAAAGTCAAGGTGGCCATCAAGTAGGAAGCCACAGCCACCCGCAGAATAGAACTGAGCTCCAAGACTCCGGCGCTGATGGAGGCGAAGTCTTCCAGGGTTGCACTTGCTTCCCATGTCCTGGTCATCGCAGTTCACACGAAAGCCCAAACATCTTTGCAGGGGCCACGGCTGTGCATGACATGACATGCACTGACAGACAGCTCAGCAAAAAAAGGCTGAGGTCCATGTGGGCAACTTCTCTGCAAACGGATAGAAGGCGATGCCTGCCCATCAACATGCGAGAGAGAAGAGCCCCTCGGTGTATCGACACTCAGCGCCGTGCTGAGGGGATTGTTCCGCAAATCCAGATGCCTGGGATTGGTGCGGTGAGGATGAGAAGGAAGGTGCTTTGCAAGAGTTCGTCCGCTGTACTACTACAGGCGAACAGCATGACACTGAGAGTGACACAAAGCATGACGCACGGCATCCCGCAGGGCAGTGCAAACCGCCGGAGAACACAGGAAGCCTAATCTTTGAAGGAACTGGAACCAAGCTCAGGATCGAGAATTGGTGAGCGGTTCTTCAAGGCCTGCTCGCACACTCCTTCCGTGCTCGATTTTGGCGACCCATACAGTAGTGGTGAAATTTCAGACTTGCGCTCGGACATCCCCGCGCGCTGTTGCAAACCTTCACGGACTTAGGGGAAACTTCGAGATTCGAAACCCGCCAGACTCCACTCCGTGCTCCTTGTCGGCACAAACTGGAATCGAAGGTCTTCGATTTTCGGCGTTGGCGGTAGTCTTGTCGGCGTATAACAACGACATCGGGCCGAGGGCCCCACTCCAAGCTCAAGCCGCCGGCCATTTCCATAGTCTGCGCAACATCCTGCGAGAAGGCAGGTGAACAGAAATTCTCCAACTCTGTCTGCCCCGTCCCGTCCTCTACATCGGCGATCTCGTTGCCTCGGAAGCCCCAGGTGGGCCGAACACAGGAGCCGAGCTCGCCTTAGCCTCATGCCATTTAACAAAAGCACTCGCAGCGGTCGCAGACTCCAGCGCAAAGATGGCCTCCAGAACCGACTCTCAAGGAGGAGGTCAGGTTCAGAACATGGAAACGTACCAAGTCGGACGAACTGGCATTGGTGCTGGGGCAGTGACTCCAGTGCACGTATTTGATTCTGCGAGGCGTCCAAGAATGTGAGGCTGCGCAATGGTGAAAGAGAAACTGGCGCAAAACAGGGCCAGAAACCTGCGAAGGAACAAACACTTCACCACCGCCAGCCCCAGCCTAGCGATGTGAGCTGGTTGCCACGCACGACCTCGTCAGCAGCTGACTTTCCAGCAACCCTTTTTCCGGCCTAATATAGTACCCCAAATAGCAGGATCCTTATTATAGGGACCCCCAAATAAGGAGGAAGCGAGAGACACGAGGCGCGGAGCTCCTGCCAGGTGCAAGGCCTCGAGACTTCCGGGAGTTTCAACGGCCAGGGCTCTGCCAAGTCAAAGCGAAAAGTAGAGTTTCATGCGACTTATCGCCTGGGAGATGTTGTTGGATGCCAAGTCCAGCTCTGTCAGAGAAGGCAGCTGCACCTGGGTCCACAGATCCCTTCTGGCTGAGATGCAGGTTGAATTTCTGGGAAGTCTGGGGAAAACGCGGCACTGATTTCCTCGATGGCGTTGTGCGCCAAGCGGAGGGTCTCAAGTCGAAAACGAGCCGCAGCTTATCACCGTCTCTTCGAGCTGCTTGTGCAGTTTTGCAATGTTGCGCAGTCCTGCAGCATTGAATGCTCCAGCAAGTCCTGTCGAGGCTGGGCTTTCGGTTGGCGGTAGGCATATTCCAGAAATCATACAGCCACAGCTGTCAAACAGTGGACACCTGAGATGGCTGAACCTCATGGGCAAACTCTTGCGACGGAGTCTCGATTTTTGATGTGGATCTGACACGGATCACAGCAAACAGACGCATGCCGGAATGATGGTCTATGCTGCACAATCTTGAACAATCACAGGTCGGCTTACAGAAAAACCATTTGCAGTCTGCACAACTTCCCTTCTCACGCGTGGCAAAGCACATCGCTTTCATCAGTAGGTCAAAGACCGCTGCAGATTCCTTAAGATCTCCGGTCCTTGCAGGACAGAAGTGCGTTGCCGTCCAGCATCATCTCGGACAAGTACGGGACTGCCTGCAGCAAGTTCTGAAGACTCCGGGCTTCAAGGGAAGAAGGTGCTCTCGACACACATGTGCTGTGCCTTCAGGGAGGTAACCCTCTGCAGACAACATCCACGCAGGTCTATCACCTTCACTGTGCACAGGCGCAAGAATGCAAGTCGCAGAGCGTGCTTTTGCAAGGCCTCCAGGCTGCAGTGGACACAGTGTAGAGACGTCACGTTGAGGCCAGTAGCTGTAAGACTTCGCAGCCTCAGCGTGGTGTTAAGTTGCGGGTATTGCCTGCCGTTGGAAAGCAGTGCAAGCACTAAGGATTTGGCACTTGCAGTGACATTGCTGCAGTCACATCGCTGAGAGCCGCATTTGCCGATATGTTCAAGACCTCTGACGGAGAGCTTGGGAATCCTTGGACCAAATGAGGTGCAACCGGGCCTCCAAAGCTGGGAAGGCGCGGCTTTGCGCTGCCAAGCTGGGTGGTGCCTGGGCTTCAGAGAGTGCCTTCGTCTCAGCCGCCGCGCGGCAGAGCCGCTGAGCTGGAGGCCAAGAAGAGCGGCCCGAGGTCGCGGACATGATTCCTCTGAGGGCTTGGCGGGCAGGAAGGAAGAAAACAAGCTGTGCCGGCGTAGATCCCCAAACAGTGACAGAGCACCACGACGACCACTGCAACCACCAAGACCACCACAAGGAGGCTGCCAAGAGAGCACCCAGAGACCACCAGACCACCGCAAACCACAGACCATCAAGCGACCGCGCACCACCAAATAACAAACAGGAGACCATGCACCACGGCCAACTGCTTCCACCAAGTACTGGCGAGCTACAATGCTTCTGCCAGCAACTGACGGGATTCAGGAGCACGACCGGAATGAGTTCCTCAAACGCACGCCCAAAATGACTTCCCGAAACATCGGGGAATTCAGGCACGCGGCCAAAATGCCTTCCTGCAAGCACTGACGGGATCCTGGAGAATTCAGGAGCGCAGCAAAATCCTTTCCCCCAAGTGGCGGCGGGATTTACTAGAAAGAGCAAACTTCTCCCCCTAATGTGGCCGCTGTCAAAGACTCCGAAGACAAAAGGTGGCCCGCTGGCGGAGACTTGTGTCCACCGCGACCCTGCGTAATAACAAGACATGAAATGGAAGTATGCCCCACACCACAGAAAAAGCCACGTCCCTGTGAAAGTTTGTGCGCCGCCGCCGAGCACGCGCACGAACCAAGTCTCTAAGTCAGAATCCAGAGAGTGTGGACATAACAAAAGCAAAAATTGATGAGCAGTTCGGGGCTTCAGGCTTGTCTGAGCCCGATTCTCCAGAAACCAATGGAAACAAAAGCCCGCATCGGGTACAAAATTCCACATAAAATACAAGACCTCTGGCACTACAACGCATGTGGAAGCAGAGCGTGAGTTACAGAACTCCAGATCTAGCGACTGTCCTGGAGATGTTGAGGACCCTGAGGGCTGGCAGCGCTGCCAGCGGTGCTAAGGCGTCCTCATTCAACCTCGGTGTGGGAACTGCGGCGAGCCTCACGTGGGATTCCCCACTTTGCCCAAGTTCCTGGCTTATTGGCTGCCAGATTGATCTCCTCCAACGTCACGCAGGCCGCAATCTCGGCAGAAGCACCAATGCCGCGCTGGACTTCAATGAGCTTGTGAGGGGTAACAACATGCCAGCGGCACGGAACCCAAGCTTCTGAGACGATTTCCGCTGATTGACAGCACCTCCAAGCGACAGAGGGGGTAAACTCGATATCATATCACGAAAGTTCGTAGCAACCCAGAGATCCGCAAAGTCCCCAACATTCTGGCTCACTGCATGAGAGCCTTGATTCCAGGCGGTGTCTCCACGATCTTGCGGATGCCCAATCCGTCCAAATGCAGTTCCGTCTGTGCCTGGGCTGCAACAGGCTTGACGACACAATGCTTCATTTCGGGAAGGAAGCTCAGGTTTCTTCCATGGCGGTGTACAACAACCATGAGCTCTGTGGGATCAGTGCGGTTCCTGTCAAAGTCGAGCAGCGAAACAACTGAGTACAGAGGTGTGCCGGGGCCTAGTCCTGAAACACGCCGCTCATCGCAAACTCCCTTTTCCGGCCTCTATACACGTGCTCTGGTATGCCTGCGTGTTGATCATTCGGCTACATGTATCATATCAGTCCGCTCTGGAATACCTCACCATACAGATGATATAGTGGCCACTGGGCGGCTAGACTTTACATGCAAGTGCCCTTTTGTACTTGAGCCGATCAATCTCTTGGGACCTGGGATGTATCATCTCAATGTGATGCATCGGCTCTTCACAGTCCTCCCAAATCTCGGGTGCTTTGGTAGCCGCGCTTTGAAGATCCCATCCTGACTCGACAGCGGCGCCTGTTTTCATGTCCTCGCCTGCTCGGAGCGATCCTATTCTAACACATTCCGCCCAGCAAGCCGTCGCTTGAAGAGTCCGTCTCGAAGGATGCCTCGTCTGCGTAGCACATGGACCACTTCTCATGAAGGGCCTCCAGCTCGGTGGTGTATCTTTCCATTCGATCCTCCGATTTATTGACGATTTTGCGAAGAACCTTCTCCATCTCCTTTGGGTTCAGATACCTTCGTGCTGAAGACGGGGAAGCTACCATGCAAAAACTTAGCCACACATGCCACACCGCCCGAACAAAAAGCTACTCACTTCTTCAAGAACAAGCTGCCTCTCCTTGAATGTCAAATACCAGAAAGTTGACAGGGCGTAGCAACAGGTGGCAGCAGAGGCCACAGCTGAGATCCCCAGGAGCAACTTTTGCGCCCATGGCATCATCAAGTCAAACTGCACTGAATTTACAAACCAAATCGACATGCCGAGGAGAAGAATGTAATTCAGCAACTGGCGAATGAGTGATTTCTCCGTCGTGTAGATATAGTAGGGATTCCGAGTAGCCCTCGCTGTAGGTTCGCAGAACCACTCGTAAACCATGTTCCACAGGCATACGTTGGTACCAGCAAGCATGAAGGTACGCGCGACAAGAAGCGCCAGCCACATGTATGTCGGCGTATCACCATGGCTCCAGGCTACATAATGCTCGCCGATGCCGGTCCCAAAAAACTGCACATATGCGCGACCGATCGCGTAACCTGCAAGTTGCGGGAGTTCAGTTTCACACCAATGAAGCGTGCGCGGACATAAAGTTTACCTGCGCAGCAGTTGTAGTAGCAGTGGCTGTGGAGTAGTAGTAGTAGTAGTAGTAGTAGTAGTAGTAGTCGTAGTCGTAGTAGTAGAAGCAGCAGTAGTAGTGTCGTGGTGGTGGTGGATGATGATGATGGCAGTAGGAGCAGCAGCAGCAGCAGGAGTAGAAGTAGGAGGAGGAGGAGTAGCAGCAGAAGCAGGAGCAGGAGTAGGAGGAGTGGGAGTGGGAGTCGGAGTCGGAGGAGGAGTGGGAGTGGGAGTGGGAGTGGGAGTGGGAGTGGGAGTGGGAGTGGGAGTGGGAGTGGGAGTGGGGGTGGGAGTGGGAGTGGGAGTGGGAGTGGGAGTAGGAGTAGGAGTAGGAGTAGGAGTAGGAGTCGGAGTCGGAGTCGGAGTCGGAGTAGTCGTCGTCTTAGTAGCAGCAGTAGTAGCAGCAATACTAATGAAACAGACAGGGAAGCAGAATCTCCGGCTTGAAGGGACGACTGGCCGCGCTGATTACTTGTCACATGGCACTGTATCCATGCCATGCTGCTGTATGTGTGCACAAAGTCTGTCAGCGATATCACATTCCTTTACCACGATCCCAATCAAAACGGCCACCAAATTTAAGAATGAATGACTGGTGCTTACTCAAAGCCAAGTAGGAAGAAGTGGGACGTGAATGCATGCCTTCAAGCGCTGGAGTGACTGCGAACGCGAGAGCTCCGGCAGCCGTGTGCATGTCCTCCTGCATCTTGTTCGCATAGAAAATAACTTTGTCTTCGCGAGTGACTTTGTAGCCAGGCTGCTTGAAACGATCGGTCATAACAATGAAGTCGTGTGACATTGGAACGAAAATGAGCATAAGAATTCCCACAACAGGGCAGAGGCAACGGCATACGTCGAAGCCCATGGAGCGGATGCTCACACTCTTCTGCACGAATTCGTGCTTTGGAAACTCGCTGGACAGAATGAGCAGAGCAGCCAAGAGCATAAGGACTTGAAAGGTTGTTCCATGAGGCGTCGACGTCTGATGGATCGTTTTGCTCACCGATTCGGGCAGTCGTCGAAGCAACGTGTCCACATCCACGCTTCGAGTGCGAACGTGTTCAATCTCGATGATTCGTGTCCGCCCCTGGTCGCAAACGTAAATCGCTGCATGACCGCAGGTTGCAGCTATGATCAGAAACAGTGAGGCCCAGAAGGCCTGCCGGAAGCTATCATTCTCAGTCTCAAGGCCCAGCATGGGACCCTAAAGGCATCCGAGTAGAACGGAAAGATCGAGCCCAGCACCTACGGACATGGCTTCCATGGTCACCCTTCTCTTGAAAACAACACCGCAGCCCGAACAAACTTCCCCGTGCCATCCTATAGCTAGGAGATGACCCTGGTCACGGATCCTGAACTCCAACAGAGGGACTCCATCCTTCAATATATCGAACCAGAGAGCACGCTGCAGTTGGTAGTGCAAGCGCACTTTTGCCAGCGGTGCTCCCAAGCTGTACGCGATAGACGCCAGGTTTGCAAGCGAATGGCAGGTGTACTTCTTACGGTAGTGTCTATGATGTCTAAATTACGTCTACATGTAGCTCAAACTTCTATCCCAAGCTATTGAGTGGTCAGCAACTGCTTCGCAGTTCGAGCCTTAGGCTTTCGCCGTTTCGCCAAAGAGAAAAAACACCTTCTAGTTGGGCCAGAACCCATGCGCTGCTCGGCAGACTGAGTGTTTGGCAGTGCAACGCATGCAGCACTTCTCTTGCCGTTATCGGGTAGGCAAGGACGAACGTCAAAATTCGTGCACGGCTGCGCTTCATCGCATGTTCCGAAGGCTGTGAACAAGTGCCAACTACCTGCTGACAGTACATGTGATAGCCGACGATTCGAAGATTCACGCTAGACGTGCGCGAGCCGTAAGGTTCCCTTTGGGAAAGCAATGAAAGTATGCTGAATGCGGCAAGTGTGATGCTCGTCTGGGTATCTCTTGCTTAAACATGTAGGAAGATCAGCACCACGTGAAAATGCCGCGTATAATGCTAAGAGCTGGCCAGATCTACGCCTTATAGCCAGCTAGAGTTTCATTTACAGGGCAGGCGCATTCGTGCGACTGCCGGCGAGTTCCACGCTATAAGTCTGCTGTCAACAAGGTGAGGAGTGACCCCGGGCTCAAATCATGTTCGTGCCACAGTGAATGGATATGATGTTGGGTCACTCGAGAAACCAGAGAAGTTCGGAACACAGCGCACTTGGCTGAGAACTGTAGTCGCTGTAGTCGCTTTCTCGCGTGAAGCCGACTTCTACACCATCTCAGACCTTGCGAATGCAAAAGATAAATGTTAGTGACATGAGCATCCCCTCTGAGACTTTAAGGTCCTGACACGGAAGGGTCCTTTACTCCCTTCCTTCTCACTTCCAGATAAGCATTGCACAAGAATGCCGCAGCATTGATTCCAGTCCTGCAGCGCAGCATCTCCCAGAAGTGACGGGGGGGGGGCTTCCACTGAGAAAATGCGAGGGAACATGGGTCCTCTGGACAATGTCTGGCCAGCTCCATGCTCCAAGCTTCTAAATCACGCATGAGCTCCTTTCACAGCACATGCAAAGGAAGCAGGCAGCATGCCACTCCATTCACAAAACAAAAAGCATTGCAAAATCCTCCACGGCCTTTTCCACAGGCTCCCGGAGAGAGGGACATACGTTTGTATACATGTCCTGGCCGACCACAACACCGAAAGAAACCCGCAAACAACTGTAGTATGCAAGATCATGAACTGCAGGAAGTGCAACTGCGAGAGCTCCCCGTTGACTCCATTCACGACTCGCTTCACGAGCAATTCCCAAGCGGCGTCTTCGAAGCAGCCGGTGGTCAGTGTTCCACCTGACAGCAATCCGATTGCATACAGAACCTTGTGCGAAGTTGCTCAAAGCGCCTTGGCTGGGCTTCATGGTCTCCATCAAGAGCTGCTTGGTCTGCCCAAACCTTTCAAGGCACAACCTGGAAGAGTAGGAAGCAAACTTAAACTTCATGGCTGAGCCCTTGGCTTCTGCATCAGGCTGATTAGATCCGGATCGCTGGGCTCAGGCGCCTGCGGAGTCCGAAAGACGACTCTCACGATCAGTGCAGGAACTGGTCCGAAGCTACTGCAACAGACATGTGGAACGTCCTCCTTCTGCACCACGCTGCTGTCAGCAAACCTCACGCTCAATGCATCTCAGCACATGGAAAGGAACGCTTTGTAGTCCTGCTAACAGAAGTTTTGGTGGGCACCTGTGGGGCAAAAGGCTCTTGAAGAGACCGGAGAGCTGACACGGCCTGGGGAAACACTCAATCTTTTCCGCGATCGATTCAGCGCTTGAGCTCCTACTGGCTGAGACACTCGCTTGTCCAAGTATCTAAGCCATGCCACCCTTTCGGCCACGACGCTGTGTGTTTTGCGGTGTGTACAGCCGTACAGCCTGCGAGAGACACTGTGAAAGTTGCGCCTGGGCAGCACCATAAACATCTCGACGTCGCATTCTTCACACATCTGTGCAAGAACCTCACATGGGGTGAGCATGGCAAAAGCACGGAAGCTCACTTCGTGCCACCACGGGACGGGTGTGAGGCGCTGAGCTGCCCGGATCTCTGCGACCAGGTCGCAAACCTCGCAGTGTAGATGAGCGGAGACAAGTGTGACGCTAACTTTTGAGCTTCGGGGTCGCAACCGCCGTCAACATCTTCTCTTGCTGGACATATCGAGTTCCGACCTGCCAGCACAGATTCTCTTTGCACACGACATCAGTACTGGAGCGCAAAGCAGGAGGAGAACATCGCAGCATGCCTCCCAGCTTTCCTCCCAGTCCACAAGTCTCGCCACCAATCCCGCATTGTTGCCTGGCATACTTAAGAAACCATCGGTGCTCGAGACAACTAATGCCTTCTCAAGCTGAGCCGCAGAGGTGCGGATCAACTCTTTCAAGACATCGCCCGACCTTGCAAAGATGCGAAAGAGTGCCCTTTTTCGGGGTGGGGGTCGGTAAACCCCGACCTCTCTCAGGTATTCCCTCATGGCCGTGAAGGAATCCAAGACGTCTTTTGTAAGGCTTCTTGCAGCCGCCAATTTCTCAGAATTTTGGCCACCTGGTTGAGGCAAAGGTCGACGAGCAAAGCCAGCACACGGTGCAGATACTGCGGCCTTTCTCAGCTGCATCGCACTTGGAAAGCCTCAGGACCGCATGCAGTGACGAGTCCCTTTCCAAAATCTGCCGAGCTTCGAACGTTTGCATGGCGTCCAAGAGGACATCCATGCTCAAGTCGTCCCGGCCCTGTGCTGCAGCGCACATGCTCAACCGGCTTCGCTGAGTCCTGCTCAGTCCCACTGGCCTTGCGACGAACGTTCGCCACAGAGTTGAGGTGCGCAATGCAAGCCACAAATCGCCTCAACTCCTGTCATTCGGAACGGATGACAGGAGAGGTTCGAGCTTGACCCGAAGCTGCGCCTCCTGGTAATCGGGCCGCTGAAAAACGTCTGCTTCCAGACTGCGAGCCTTGAGCGAAGCATGCTGAAGTGGAAGTGGGACACGTTGTCGCACCGCACATACAAACAAATGAGTGTGTGCGCGTGTGTGCATACGATGAAGGATCCCTACCATAGACCCCAAATAGTAGGATCATAGATAATGCTTACATAAGCCCGTGCATGGCGACACCCCCTGATGCCCTCAAGTTTTCCGGAATCTGAGCCTCAATAGACTGGAGCTTCTTCTCGCGTTCAATCGCCTGAAGGGCACTGCTGGAGCCGGTCGCTTGAAGCGACCTCCCGTTGTTGGCTTCCGTGCCTGAACCACCAGCCGCCGGGCTTTCTCTTCGATCTCAATCAGCTCCATAATGTACCTTGCAGAAAGTAATTTCGGAGCCTGACAAGGTGCTTGCAATACCGCTGCTTGGAACTTTTTGCACTTGGCACTGAGATGCCACTTGCAGCTAAGAGATCTCATCGCAGCTTCCATGCACTTCAGGATGCTTCGGAGGTGTAAACAGATTCGGCCCGCAAGGTCTTTGCCCTCAGTCAGCGAAGACCTGAACACTGCGAAAGTCCTAGACTCCTAGAGACCTCAGACTCAAAGATGACTCCTCTCCGGCGGCCCTCGCCTTCTGCCATTGGTCCGCAGCCGCGAGCATGTCGCGATCAGCCTCCCAATCTGTGGAACCGCAGAAATGCCAGTGCTTGGGCCAATGGCCAAAAAGGGCAGTCAAACTCTCGTTTAGCCTTCGGCTCTTCGTTGGAGCGCAAGGCCTTGCAATCGTGCGCTTCCACTGGCTAGGAAGTCTCACGCCAGCAGCCAGCCTTTTGTGGACATCCCGCCAGCCTCACACTCCAGCACTCACAAAGTTGCTACGACTCCTGATGTACATTCCAAGAACTGACACAACCACCATCTGTCCGTACTCTAGGCTCCGGGCGAGGCTGCAAAGGAGGTTAACCAACTTTCCCGCTCTTCGAGCGCAGCTTCCCGTGCTGGCACGCCTCAAACATGCACATGATTGCTACAAGCAGCTGACGCAGCGCATGGTGGCTGGTGCTCCAGTTGGCAGTTCAGCTGCTGGCGGTCTGCGTCTATTGAGAAGCCGTTGATGCTTCCAGGCAAAAGCCGCCAAGCCGCCAGAGCATTGTGACCTTCAAGGGTCGGCTTGGAAGTACCACCCAAAGGTCCAAAAGAAAGGCCACCACCGTCCACTGTCGCAGCCTTAATCCGCACAACAATGACCTGCTTCATTGCTGCAGGGCGCAGCAGCAAGGCTTAGCCGACGACATCAACGCCGAGGATTTTCTCCATCACTCCCAGCTGATCTGACACGCAAAAACGACTGAAAGCCATCCCCCTCAGCCTTAAACCCTAAAAATTGCTCGCTCAAGGCCTTTCAGCCTCCCATGGCGCTGCAAGGCCACGGTCCGCTCCTAAAACCAGGAACAAGATTCAGGGTTCAGGGTTTGGCTAAGCATCGTTTCCTCCTGAGAGTTCGTATCACCAAACGAGACGGAGAGCGACGGTTCCCCTCGCGTGCCTTACGAGCGAGCTCCAGATCTTTCACCAACAATTCGGCGGATGCCAAAGCATTCAAGGCCTTGCAGAACTTGATATGTGAAAGCTTTTGAACCATGTCTGCGGCTACAGCAGTCTCCACCATCCTTGTCGTGCTTGGAGTCACCGAGAACTGACTGCGTCAGGGACCGCATGGAGCCCAAAGATGCCATCTGCAGAGGTTTGTCTTGTCGTACTGTCATCTGCTGGAAACGAAACGAGACATCCGAGCATCCTGCAGAGGCTCCTGGCACGCCTGTCGTAAGCGGAAGCTCTCACAGCAGGGCAAAGGAAAGCTAGGAAGGCCGGCACCTCCAATGGCAACGGGACTTCTGGACCTCCGTAGTACACAGCCCAAACCGGAGCTTTGTACCGAGCAATACACAGCGGATACGGACCGTCGAACGAACAGGACACTGCCGAACGTACTGGAGCTCAGGAAGCGGCCGGAGGGTGCCCACCTTCCCATCAGCCTGAATCTCCATGGGTACAAAATACAACCAACAAGGATCCGAAGGATACGAGCGTGCAGTCCACATGGTCGTAGCTTCGGGAATTCTGAAACAAAAGCTTGCACGTACTAAGCGTGGCTTTGCCTCCATGCCGAAGCCCAAACTTGCGGTCTCACCATAGCTCATGGCTTCTGAAATATAGCTAAAGCTGGGAAGTACGCGAAAAGCTTTCGCTTAGATGGTGAAAAATGCCTGTCGTCATCTCCCCATCGGTCTATGCATACATACATGAGGCATAAATGCTTATATGTATACATGCATACTAGCGAACTACGGAACTAACTAGCGAACTAACGAAGGAACCAGCTAACCAACAAACAAATACACTCGTGCGCCGACTTACCGCACTACTTCATTTCAACATCACATGCATGCTCACATGCACAGTCTTTCGTTCCTTCTGGCCGTCATGCTCACAAGACACTCCTGCCTACAGGCAGTCATTTCACAGTTGTCGTCTTTCCGTATCTTTCTATCTATCTGTTTCTACATACATACTCATACATACATAACTCTCTCTGTTCTCCTGTCGTTGCTCGTATACCTTCGTAACTCTAGTCGTTGGCTCTTGTCTGCTTGGCATTAATGTTCTGTGCTTCTCCCCGCCGCCGAGGAACTGGACCACACCACTTCTGTGCGTCTGTATACATATACATATACACATCCATTTTTTGTATACATATATACATGTGTATATATAGATATATATTAATGTACATGGATGTATATCTCTCTCCCTCTCTCCCTCTCAGTTCGTAGTCAGCATTTGCTTGCACATTGCATTCAGGCTTCGTCGGACTTTGCTCAGAAGCTACCGAGTGATGTGGCTTGAACGGAAAGCTGCAGCAGAATTTGCGAACACATTCCCAGCCAAACCTGAAGCCGGGCTAGCAGTGCAATGGGGCACTTGTGCTCAAAACTCGCCCAGGCCATGTCAAGCGCAACCTGGGCTTCGCAACATCAAAGCGTAGACTGTCTAGACTCTTCAGCAACACTGCGCCGGGAGAGGCACCAAGGCATCCCGAAAGTCGGATCTTGCGGGGCGGGATGCACGGACCTTCCATGTCAACTCAAGTCGGACTTCCCGCCAGACAGCCGACCAGTAAAGCCTGCTCCGTGTTCCATCGTTCGAGCAGTGTGGCCAAGTCCGCCCAACATCTCTGCAGAGCCTCATCGCAGCAGTTCACCAAGTGCGACCGCTGCAAACGAGTGCAAGCTTATCCCGTTCACTCTGTTTGACCACGCCTCTGCACGACGCATTGCTTCTGCACTGAATTCGAACTGGCACAGGGTGCAAGCAATCTGTGTGGAAAGTGTGTTTCCATGAACATGGCCCTGCAAGGCTTCCCTGCTTCGGCAGCAGGGTGACAAACCGCATAGGCAGGGCCTTGTCGCCGTTGACCCAAATCACAGCATACTGTTCGACGCTTGCCTGGCCATTCGTACTGAAAGAAGCCACTGCATCGACATGCGTCACGCTGTGGCGCGCTGCAGAAGCAGAATCCCGCCTCTAGCACATCGACACGGTAATTTCTTGCCTGGTCACACACACACAAGCTAAACTTTTAAACTGCTTTGACCGAGAGGATGGCCTCAGAGCATACATAAAATAACATAATGAGATATTAGATGTTGAGGGCATCCCACTCAAACCGTCAAAGGCATGTGGCACACGGTCATATGATGGTACACGACAAAGAAGGCTAAGTCGAATTCTTGGCAGAACGATAACATCTCACGACAACACATGCTGCAGCATTGTCTTCAAGCGTCCATGGGATGCGTGCGCCCGACCTCGTCTGGGAAAAGAGCCCGGTAATTGATTGTGAACGAAGATCGGTACCTGCATGGGAATAATGAAATCTGATCTCAAATCCAAGTGAACAAAAAACTGTCAAACGGCGCACTTCCGAGGTGCTGCATCAATGTGCATGACCTGCAAGATCAACATCTTTATTTATTTAGAGGCTCTTTCCGAGTCTGCTTCCGGTATTGCGCGCGTTGAAGTGACACCGAGATCCGGACTCGAGCAGTGGAATCCAGACTCTCTAGAAACAAAGCACATGAATTGAATCCAGCCTGTCCAGGCACCAGGTCTCTGCTCTCATGCTCGAAGAGCAGCTTAACTGTTGCACTGCACAAGGCCTCACTTTTCGTGTTCACCCGGCCGCTTTCGATGACCAATCGGCTATGTGCCGATGCCAGACCAACTACTGCAGCCTCTCATCGATAGTCTTCAGTGAATGCAATTTCCGCCGAGGCTGCAACCAATGCCTCTTCCTGCGAACTGAAGGTATCCCCAGCGTTGTTCCAAAGCTTTCGCAGCATGACTGCCAATGGCAACAATTGCCTGCGACCGGGATGAGGTCTTCTGAAACTTGGACAACCCCTCGCCGAGCTTGGCACCGGGCCTAACTTCACCATTGCATTGCAGACTAGTGCGTATGAGCCGAAGCACAAACATCATGTCGGTCACATGACTGCGTTTGGACGATTAATCCAACTTCCTGGCACACAAGCCAAGCCGCTCGGGTTCTCACGCCGTAAAGGTGTAGCATGCGAAATGCAGTGCCGCAAGCATGAACAGCTCATCATTAGCACCATATTGCAATCAAGTTTCATCGCCTGCCGCAAGGCTGTTTGGACAAGGCATGGATAAAACACGGGTGCCTTGCTGCCAATTCCAAAGGCCGGCATGTCCAGTTATGAATCAGACATAGTGGAACCGGCGAAATGGTGAACCAACATGCAGCAACATATAACGAACTTTGTGAACTATCGTCGCATTCACTGCAAGCTCCAAGTGCAGCGGGTTTTACAACATTTTGCCACAACACAACGAAACATGCCGTTCGCCGCGATTGTTGAATAACCGTATCATCACTGAACCGAAACAACAGAATTTGACTGGGTCGTTTGATTGGGAATGGGTTTTTCGCGTGTCAGAATGCAGTACTGCCAACCAACCAACCTCCAGAACACATCTCAATGGAATTGGTGCGACACAGACTCACGCGACAATCCGTTTTTGCAAACAACCAGAGAGCTTATATCCCGAATGTTGTAACTAACGAAGTAACACCCAAACATCATCTCGTCCGTCCATTCATCCAATCATCCTTTCATCCGATAATCCATTCATCATTCGTCCATCCATCCATCCATGCATGCATGAATGCATGCCTCTATGCATCCATCCATCCGCCCGCTCGCCCAGCCGTCCATTCGTCCCTCCGTCTGCCCGCCCATTCGTCCATCCATCCATCCACGCGTCTGTCCCTCCGTCCGTCCGGCCGTGCGTCCACCTGCCCGTCCGTCCATCTGTCCATCCATTCCACTCCGTTTCTTCCGTCTTCCGTTCCATCCATCCCATCCATGCATTCCATCCCACCATCCCATCCCATCCCATCCCATCCCGTCATATCCCACCATATCCCATCATATCGTACTATACCGCAACATATCGCATCATATTCCATCATCTCCTTTCCCATCATCTCCCATCAGATTCCATCAGACCCCATCATATCGCATCACATCCCATCATATCCCATCTCATCAGATCCCACCATATCCCGTCATATCCCATCATATCCATCATACTCCGTCACAACTTCATACCCGATCCCATCACATCCCATCCCATCATCCTATCATGTCTCATATCGCATCATATCCACGGTGGAAAAAGCAGAACCCGTGGAGGCACATCTGTACTGCATTCAGCAGCTACAGTGGTCAGTCTGTATCGTATCTCTGGTGAGCTCTTGGCGAAGTTGGTTCCGCCGCTTTTTAGCAAATGCAGCCAGCTTCAAGAAAGCAAGCAACCAGCAAGACTATCTTTTGGAGACAACTGGGCTTGGCACGAGATCTTGTTAATGCCTGTTCTTCTCGCTTGAAAGCTCACTGATCAACAGGGGCGGTATGATCTGTGAAGAAGCGACACAATGGAGCAAAGCTTCAGGTTGAAGGCTCTTGACGACAAGATTCTTTGGAATCGTTGTGCCGCAGCCGTAAGTCGTGGCAGTGCTAAACTGTTCATGGAGAACTGCTGCTGGACAAAGAGAGGAGGACCTCTTTCCATTGCTGAGGAATTGTCGTTAATAAAAATGTAGACATAATGAAACACTGAATTTGCCAACTGATAGACTTTGTAAAGCCCAAAGAATGAAAGAACATCATGTAACTGACTCTCATGAGAACGTGACGGAACATGTCGAATCGCTTCGTGCAAAGTGAACGATCCTGACCTCAAGAAGTCTCTATTCTCAATGAACTGCTCATATTCGAACGAGAAGAGTGGTCCTTTCAGAGGCTGTCGCAATCTTGGACGCAATGACGAGTATCTGAGCATCTTGTCGAGGAAACCAAGGGTTCTCAGTTCTCTGACTCAGAGCCTGCTTCAGACAAGTTCTTTGCTGTTGATGACATTGGGCAACCTCGACCCGCATTTGGTCTGTGAGAGCGAACTGAAACGCAGATACCAGATCGCTACAAGTTCTTCTTGCCGGGCGCGGCGTCGCGCGCGGTAAACTGAACCACTTTTGAACTTTTTGGCTGGCAAGAGCACCCAAAACCGCTCTGCCGCCTCCATGGGCGCACCTTTCTGAAGGCGTGGTGCCTGGAGCACGCATGCATTTGGCCATGGGCCAAAATCATCTGCTGGTTTGTTTTTTGGCGTGAGCGGGCCTCGTCGGCTACGGCTGTAGCACTCGGTCTCTACATACAAAACAAACCAACAAACAAAACCAAAAACAGCGGTGAAACAGACGGCTTCAGAAGTAAGGCAAAAGAGCTAGCTGCGGCGCACAGGCTTTGCGGTGTTGGCCGTTCAGCATGAGCTACGGAGCCTTAGCGACCGATCCACAACAGCAAAGGCCGTCGCCTAGAGCTGTCCAAGACCACCGGTGGAACCCGAAGTCGGAGTCCGGCCGCCATTCTAGTTCCGTGGAACAACGGTCAGCCCCGGGGTCCTGTTGTTTCTCGATCGTGCACACAAAATCCACAAGTCCACAGAGAAGTCCCATCCCTGCATGAAGTCCCAACCCGTCGTCACTGCTAGGAAAAGGAGCCAACGACGTATGTCGATGGTCAAGGGCTCTGGATGTTGGGGTGCTTCTCACACCGTCACTGTGTTGCAGCCGGCGGCCAATGTCAGTGCCGCTGGTCAGAAAATTCCCGCAGCAAGTACAGCAATTGGTAGCTGCGCTGTGCATACAGCTCCTGGAGACGATGAAAGCCATATTGTAACGTATCTTCAGCCTCATGGGGCATCAGCTCGGTAGAGTAAACTGAATGCCTGGGCCGAGGCCTCCCCGTTCGCTGAAGACTCGCGCCTCTTCTCTCCAGCGTTCTTGGCCAAGGTCGCCAAGCCGGAAACACAACCAGCGCACTAAGATCCCAACCTAAGGAGGTAGCTGCGCCGGAAGGCGCAACAGGGCCGCGTGTAGAAGACCAGCGGACTGGATGGGGAGGCGCTTGCAGACCCAGGGGAACAGCCTTTGCACACGCCCGGATTAGACATTTGGGGGTCGAAGTCGCCCCGCCTGGCACAAAGGAGCCTACGGTAAAATCCATGAGCCGTGCGGCAATCGGAAAACTTCGAAACCTTCACGACCAAGCTCTTGGGGTTCACAAACACCAAGCACTCACGAAGTTTGTTCCCAGTCACTCTAGCCGACCAAGCTGAACTTCACTCTCACAAAAGCGAGCAGAAAGCAAAGCGCTGCACACACTCGGACTTCTTTTCACTCCGCCTTGAGCCAAGACAGTTCGCGGTCAGTCACAACCTTTCTCTGTCAAGCTAGAAGCTTTCTCTACTGCTTGACCTGCACAAACACTAAGGCTGCGAAGCAAAGCTGAGCTCGAAACTCTAAGTGGCGAACTTCAAGGCTTCACTTGAGCAGTCAGGCACATCTTAAACGTACCACTGCACTTCAGAGCACTTCAGTCACTCATGAAATCATGAAAACAAATTCATGCGAAATCAAATCATGCAACATGCGCTTGAAACACTTTCTCCTGCTGCGATTGCTTCGGTGTCAACACTTGTGCAAAACAAACAAGCAAAAACTCAAGTTAGGCGGCAAGCAAGCGAACTCCATCCAACCATGCTCAACCACGGTGTCGAAATCCTTTACCCCCTCTTGGAGTTTGCTTGGTAGTAGTGGTCGAGGATGCCGTCAGGCGATTGATGCAATTGATGCACACACGATACGTCTTCAAACGGGCATTACGCCCCGGGCAGCTGGGAAAGAGGTGCAAGGTCTTGCCAGCTGAAGAGACGTAAAACTTGCGTCCAACGCTCAAAGTGGTAGAAGGCGGTGAGGTCGGTAGCTCAGTGGGAAGTTCTCCCTCTGACTCACTGTCTTCGACAACCACTGGCACCCTTGCTTTGGCTGTCCGTCTCGACCACGCACAAAGTGACCAACCAAGTCAGGTAGCTCGAAACCGCAGCGGAGGCTGCCATCACGGCAACAAGAAGCCAAAGGAGCTCGTCCATTGGAAAAGCGCAAAAGGTGAGAAAAACTCTGGCCAAAACCCTTCGAGAGGTAGTGGCTACGCGGCTGCGGCTGCAGTTGAAGTTGAAACAAAGAGCTGAGGTCCTGGCGGTTTTGGGCTCATTTCAAGGATCGCAACACAACGCGGCACATGTCCAACGGATAGTGCTGCGTCTGACGCAAGTCAAAAGACTCAGAATGCACATGATCCTGGGTACAACGGATAGTATCGAGGCGCAACGCAAGCGGCTTGTAGTCACAGTCAATCCTCCAACGCTTGTGGACAAGATGCCCGTCTGATCCAACCATGCCAACGGCACAACCGTCAACCAAGCTGCTGGACACCTCACGCTGGCGGCTGTCGAGGGTCTTCTTCACGTCCTTCCAGTTCCAGTACTGGCAGGTCTTAGGCCACTCAACTGCAAAGTAGGGCTGCAACTCAAGCGCAACAGACTCAACCGGAGCGATAGGATGTTCAAGTTCTTCCAGAGCTTCCTCTGGATTCCCCAAAGCTTTCGGATTCTTGCCTCGTGTCCTTGGCGTCCCTTGTGGAGGTTCTGGTAAAGGCAACCCCCGGTGCAGGGAGTTGAACTCCACACAAGCACGCGCACACCATGATCAACCATGCGCACAATGAAGCACCTCAGCACGGCGATGGTCTCATCGCTCAGTCCGTTCTCGTCCTCGGTGACAGAGACAACCCTCAAGTTCTTGAAGGCCTCGGCAGCAACCTTCATGCCGGAATTCACCGCGGTACAGAACTCAACCACAACCCAACGGTTCTTCTCAACACTCACCTCGTCAAGCTCGCGACAGAATCGCTCAAGCACGGACTCAGCCAAAACTCTTCCAAGAATGCTGCACAAGACAAACCGATCAAAATCAAGGTCCTCCAACAACAGAGACTGCCGCGGGGCATGCTCAACAATCCCCAGTCTCTCGTAGTGGATCTGAGGCTTCGACAAAGCCTTCGTGAAGACATCAGCTGGGTTCTGGGCTCCCGGAACCCAGGACAACGTAATCAACTCATCCTGAATCGCAGCCTGCGTCCAACACACCCGAAGATCAATGTGTCTGACTCGACGAAGCAAACCATGCATGGATCCAATGTTGATGGCGGCTTGCGAGTCTGAATAGATCGCGGGTGGCTCCTGACAGGTGCGAAACACTCCCCAGATGTGCTGAATCAAAGCAACAACTCCTACAGCCTCCTTGGCTCCCTCGGTGATTGCAACCAACTCGGCTTCTGCGCTCGACATTGCCACGCTGGTCTGTGTCCGGGTAAATGCTTTGATGGGGAAGCCATCGACGAGGATAACACATCCCGACAGGGACCTCCGATCGTTATTCCGTTCGGGGGCCCAGTTCGAATCGACGTAAGCTTCGACCCTTCCAGAGCACTCCTCGGCACTCATGAGTTGTTTGAGGTGATCCACCGAGATCAGATACCGAAGGAAAGCCCGAAGGCAGGTTTCATGTACAACCAAAGGAGTTGATTGCCCTCGACTCAGAACACTGATGAAGTAGGTCAAATCTATTCTCGTTTGTCCCGCCCAACTGATCTTGCCCACTGCTGAGCGGTATTTCGTCGCCGCTTCCGTGGACAACGGTTTCTGGAGATCGGGGTTCTCCAGGGAATTATCCAATATTTTTCGAAGATCTGGTGGCGTCGGGCTCCCCCGTTTAATGCCGTAGGACTCATACACCGAAGTGAAGTATCCCTCTGGAAGCCCCAACATGAGCCCCCATTCAATCTTCTGGATCACTCTCCCCAAGAAGTCGATCTTCTTGTCGCGAGACAGGATCCCAGTGACATTGATCTTCACCGAACGCCCCAGGCGCTCGATCAAATTCAGCGCTGTGTCACGACTTTTGCAAGCAATCATCAAATCATCCACGTAGGCAAGCAGAAGCATCCAAAACTTCTTTCCTTTAAACTCGTACTCTCCTGAGAAGACGCTCTTTTCAGTATCGGAAGCATGGAGGCCCATTTCCTTCACAAGATCACTCAAATGCTTATACCATGCCAAAGACGCCGACCGAAGACCGTAGAGCGCTTTACGCAACTTCATGAAAACACGTGAGTTGTCAGCGAAACGGACGTTCGGAGGCAGCATGACACACTCAGGGGAGACGATCAATGCAAAAAGGAATGCTGTACTGACGTCTGCAAGGACGATGTCTGAGTCGGTGGCCGAAACAAACACCAAGAACGACCTGAAGGCTTCGTTCGACGATGTCGGGCTGCTGATTCCCAATTCTGCTGCGGTGGGCCCGCCACTCGCGTAGTCTCTGGCAACAACCCTCGCCCGAACAATGTCCACCTTTGTCTCTCCGTCCTTTTTCCCAACAGAAACCCACCTGGTTGAAAGGATTCTGATGCTGTGTTCTTTGCAGTAGGAATCGGCTTCGGACTTTGAGATCACATCCCCGACCTTAAGCGTATCGAGGGCACGAATTTCCTTTCGCATCCCTTCAGCTGCCTTTCCCGGTTCGAGGGGTTTGTCGGTGGCGTCGTCGCGTACAAAACTCGGCCTCTGCAAGTACACGAGCCTATCTCCCATTCTAAGTTCCGACCAACCGTCATCCTCAATGCTCGAAAACACGCTCACTCTGCACTGCACTCCAACGGCAAAGTCCTCAGCAACCTCAAGTGGAATACAATCCAAGGCATCATAGGACGGCACCGACCAACAAGCATCCACATCCATTGGCACATCACCGAGGTCTGACACATCACCAATGCCCCCGGCTCCGTGTGGGTCGTTGCCTCGGCCCTCTGCCTGGTCCTCGCTCTCCTCGGGTCCTTGTGCCTCGGTTTCTGGCAAGTACTCTTCAACTGTGGGCAACCAAGGTTCAGCAACGGTCACCTCATCATAATCATCGGGAAGTTCGACCTCGACCACGGGATCATCATCATCAACTCCAACGGGATCCGGAACGATATCCTCAACAGACTCTCCTCCTTGTCTCGCCAGAGGCTCTGGGCTTCCTTCCTTCATCTCCTCAACCCATGCACGATAGCGCTTCCTGCAAGTCACAGAATGCTTCACGCCATGAAACAACCCACGCTCACAAGCTCGGCAACGACGCGTGCGACCATGCTCAAGCAACCACTCTTTGGGGGGATTGCCATCCTCAGTCAAGCTCAACGGCAACACGGTCAACTCATCATCAACATGCTCAAGATCTGGCAGCTTAGGCAACCGATGCACCATGCTACCAACTCTCTTCGCAAGCATGCCAAGCAACTCAAGATCGTACCTCGTTGGCAACAGGGCTTTCACAGCTGGCGTCTGCACCACCTCGACGGTTCCAGGCTTAACTTGCATGGTGGCCCAATGGGAGGCCTTTCCTAAGACAGGCCCCAGGTAGGCTCCATAGGTGTATCGCCCCGGCAGAGAAGCGGCTTTGCTAGGTGGGCCCGAGAGTAGAATGGTACTACCGAACACATAGGCCTGGTGAGGCTTGTGCTGGTTCCCTCTCAGCCTTTGTAGAGGGGTCAAGGCTGATCCAGACAACAAGTTGTACCTGTTGTGGCAATGGCAACCATGCTGAAACGCAAAGTTGAAGGCTTTCCGATTGTTCCTCAAACCCACACCTTTGTCCTGCATCTGAGTCAAAACACCACTGACAGTCTCTCGCAACGCCCTCACAGCACGCTCTGCAACTGGCGCATGACGACCTGCAGCAAACTGCTCAATGGTTCCTTGGTACACAGGAGAATTCTCCAACATGGTTTGCCACAAAACTCTCATATACCCTTCAGCATCGCAGGTGAACAAGCAACTTTTATTGGCAAGCCCAAAATGCATCATCCACTGTGACATGCCTGCAACAATCAACTCTCTGGTCAGATCACCGCTCACACGGCCAATGGCAAAAGACCTAGAGTGAACCATAATGAGAAAACGCAAAGAGCCATGCCAAAACCGGTCGAGTTGAACCTCGTGCTCGTGCACCTGGCTCCTCCGTAAGGCTGGCTTCAACCCTCGCGCTCTCAAGCAAACTTCACAGGAACTGCTAAAGGGCAAATGCGACCGCAGCTCATGCTCGAACATGCTGAAGTTACCTAGCGCTTCCTTGTCGGTGGCAACCCACCAGCAATCGCTCGGCTCACTTTTTGCATCATCCAAAACGTCCCGGGAACCTACACTCAACGGTGACGGCTTCTCCCCAACGGCGACCTCGATCTCCGCTTCGGAACCCGCGGCGGGGTCGGCAGCCTCGGGCCTGGGCGGCTGCTCTGACTCATCTCCGCCTGACAAGGCACCTCCGGCGGCACATTCAAGTTCACGAGGCGCTCGCGGAGGATCACCCTTGACCATGAAGGCCCCAACCCTCGGTCTCCTTCATCTCGGCTGGCTCCCTTGAGCTCGTGGCTCCCGTCTGGGACACCTCCTGGCCCGCTCCCGTCACTGACCTTGTCGGATACGGCAGCACGGCTGGCTTCGGACGCGGCTTGCTCTTGGGGACTCGGACCTCTGGTGGCTTTTCCGTAGTGAGGGACTCGGTGGGCCCTTCGATCTCCTCGGCCACATCGGCCGTCTCCTTCGCTATCTAGGGGGTCTCGGTCTCCGGCTGCGGCGTCTCCTTCTGATCCGTCGGCTGTGGCGTCTCCCTGTGGCTCTCGGACGGCTTCTGTGGAGAATCTGAGTCGCTGCTCGTCGACCGTGAGGTCACAACGCTCCAGGTCCTGTTCACGATCTCCGTCAGCTGCCCGGCGAAACTGCTCAGCAGAGTCTGTGCTGGGCCCTGCGGGGTCACGCCCGCCTGGCTCTGTGCCAGGACCTGCGGGGTCACGCCCGCCTGGCTCTCCACTGGCTCCTCCGGGTCCGGGGTCGCCTCCAGCTCGTCGTTGGAAGCTCCTCCCCAGTCCACGTCCATGTCGAGGCTCACAGGGCACCGAGTAGCACCAACCGACGTTACCGTAGATGCAAGTCCCTAGCACAACATGCTTCCCGTCACTAGTATCTAGATTCACGTTGACACCGTCAGCATTTATAGCAACTTGCCACCCACGTTGGGCCATTTGGCCTGTGGACAAGATGGCATGCGAGCAATCAGCAGCAACAAGAGCGGAGAGGCGTGCACTCACTAGGCTTCCCTCGACTGTCACGAAGAAAACCTTTAAATCAACTTTCCTACGCAAAGTGATCGGCTCACCTGACGCAAGACTGCACTGAACACTCACAGCGTGCTCCTCCAGGATCTGCACATGGCCGCTGGACAACATGCCCTCACCAACCAAGTGACTTGAGGCCCCAGAGTCTATCAACCAAGCCTGCTGGTCCTCAAAGGAAAACGTGGAGGCCCCAATCATGCTAACCTGGTCGACAACATGCTGTGGAAACAACTGTCCATGCTCAAACGCGCCCTCGTCACCGACATGCTGGTTCTCAAAGTGAACATGCCGACGCAAAGCTGCCAACCGACCAACTTCATGCTGTTGTTGTGGTTCAAGAAAACGATCATGCAAATGTTGTTGCTGGCGAAAAACTCCGTGATCATGCCGTGGTTCAAGAAAACAATCGTGCCCATGATGCTGTTGTAGAAAAACTCCCTGATCGTGCCGTGGTTCAAGAAAACAATCGTGCCCATGATGCTGCTGAAGAAAAACTCCTTGATCGTGCCGTGGTTCCCGACCATGCTCTTCAACACGTCCTCCAAGGCAAAGGGATCGACGATCATGTTCAAAATTCTGGGTTCGACCAAGCACAAGCTTCGGCACACTCTGTGGTGGAACAAGCTCCAACAAAACCATCGAAACTTGCGTGGCACTCGCTGCGCTCTTCGCCTTGGCCTTCGGTGCTCCCTTGTCGTCGCTCTTCTTCGGCTTAGGGCAATCTCTGGCGAAATGCCCCTTCTCTCCGCAATTGAAGCACTTCCCCTTGGTAGGCGAGGCGGACTGCGAGCGTCCCTTTTCACCTTTCTTTCCCTTTCCTTTGCCCTTGTCTTTGTCAGGGCTTGCGTCTTTCCCTTTGTCCTTTCCCTTCTCCTTGCCTTTTCCTTTCTTCCCTTTTCCCTTGCCCTTCTCGAAGGCAGCGACCATCTCTTCAGTCCAAGCGGTCTTGCCCATCTCCTTATCATAGCTGATGAGCCTCAGGTGGGAGTCGTAAAACTTGATCGACTCCAAGACCTGCTCAAGAGTGTCGCTCTTGCCATGGAGAAGAACGTAGTGCTTGCAACTCTCTGGCATGCACTTGAAGTGAAGCATCACCTTCTCAGCTTCCGACAGGCGCACCGACGGATAGGAGGTCAAGTTCCTGTCCGTTCTCAAGAGCTCTGCTTCTACCGCCCGATAAATGTCCAATGGGCGCTGTAGATGTTTCCCCGGTCGATAACCAAGGACAGCTTCTCTGATTGCACTTGCTTCCATTCGGGACTGAATCCCAAACTCCTGGTTCAGCCTTCTGAAGGCCTCGTACCCGCAAGCAGCACCAAGTTGCTGCTGCTCAGCTTGGCGAACAACGTCAAGTCCCCTTTGGAACGTCCCCAAGCTCTGCTTCAACAAGTTGTGAAAACGCACGCTCCTTGCAGCTGGTCCTTTCTCCAAAGAGTTCTGATTCACCACTTCGTGGGTGATGCTGGCCCGGTAAAGCTCGACAGGGTAGAAGTCGTCAAGCAACGCAAGCCAAGAACTGATCCCCTCAACAAACTCAGTCCAGTAGTTGATTTCCGACGAACGGGAAACCATCTTCTCAAAGTTCAACATGGGAATCTTTTGCAAGTAGGCTTCTGCTTTGTTGTGTCTCACTCCTCCGGTGTCCTTGTCGACCTCCATTGGAGTGGCGCCGTCACTGCTTTTCTCCTCTGCTTGCTCAGCGGCCTTGGGGCTCGAGCTAGCAGCTAAGGTCTGCTCTGGAAGCCTTCCAAGCCCCTTCACGATCTGCATCAGCTCAGAGATCTGGGCAGACTGGGCCTGGATCTGGCTCGACTGGGCCTGGATCACACTCAGCGCGGCTTCAGGAGGAAGAGCCCCGCTCACAGGCGCCGAAGTTGAAGCGACAGCTGGTGCTGGCGCAGGCGCTTGCGGCACACTTCCGGAACTCGTGGCTGCAGTCTGTTGTTGCTGCGGCGGACTCGCAGGCGAAACAAAAGCACTTGGCGCTGCTGCACTGACTCTCGAAGTCGCCCGGGAAGGCGTAGCTGCTCTTGAGGCTGCTCTTGCCCTCGAAGGTGAACGACCACGCGTCTGCAACGGCAAGTCAACAGGCCTTCTAGGAGGACTGCGGTTTCTCCCACGACTTCCACCACCCAAACTTGACAACGAAGAGTCGTCCCCACCGGCAGGTAAGGAAACTGGTCTCCTCATCCCGAAGCGCAGCTGGAGCCACGCTCCGCTACCACGGAAAACTTCGAAACCTTCACGACCAAGCTCTTGGGGTTCACAAACACCAAGCACTCACGAAGTTTGTTCCCAGTCACTCTAGCCGACCAAGCTGAACTTCACTCTCACAAAAGCGAGCAGAAAGCAAAGCGCTGCACACACTCGGACTTCTTTTCACTCCGCCTTGAGCCAAGACAGTTCGCGGTCAGTCACAACCTTTCTCTGTCAGGCTGGAAGCTTTCTCTACTGCTTGACCTGCACAAACACTAAGGCTGCGAAGCAAAGCTGAGCTCGAAACTCTAAGTGGCGAACTTCAAGGCTTCACTTGAGCAGTCAGGCACATCTTAAACGTACCACTGCACTTCAGAGCACTTCAGTCACTCATGAAATCATGAAAACAAATTCATGCGAAATCAAATCATGCAACATGCGCTTGAAACACTTTCTCCTGCTGCGATTGCTTCGGTGTCAACACTTGTGCAAAACAAACAAGCAAAAACTCAAGTTAGGCGGCAAGCAAGCGAACTCCATGCTTCTTCTTCTTGTTTTGTGTGTGTCTGCGTGATTGCGTGGGGGGCTTAAGGGGAGCTTAAGGGGGGCTTCCAGGAGGCTTAAAGGGGGGCTTAAAGGGGGGCTTACAGGGGAGGCCCTTCGAGGCTTCCTACGATTCTGTAGGAAAAAAGAGCTCCTGCAAGTGGAGCTTCCCAGCGCAAAAACAGCCCACGTACAGCAAGCAATCGAAACAGTTGAAGCTACAAGCTGAGATTAACATCTGCCAGTAGATGCCGCAAAATCCTCGCGTCAGCGTGCCAGCATTTAGCCGCAGCAAACTTATCAAGAGCATTACCACAGGAGGGCGGCGAGCCTCATGTGCATCAGAGGTGAGCCTGTTTAGCGTCTTTGGTCTCGACCCAAACTGAAGATAGCAGACGTGCTTTTTGCAGCCTTACTTCAAAGCAGCAAATCCAAATGCAGCGCAAGATGTGCGATGGAACTGGGCCACACCTGCAGCCACTGTCCTGAACATCTTCTTCAGTTCCACTCTTCTCTGAAACATAATGCGCGAGCTGGAGAAACCATGGGAACCCACATGTACCCCACAGGGAACCGAGCTGACACACTGCAAGAGCCAAGGGAGCCTGCCCAGACCTTTGCGCAATACATGCTAGGAAAACCATGGGAACCCACTTGCAATGCTGCAAAAAGCAAGGAACCCACAGGGAACCCACCGTCGATGCTGTTAAACCATGGGAACCCATTAAAAATGCTGCAAAAAACTAGGAAACCCACAGGGAACCCAGCTGACATGCTGCAAAAGCCTGTCCTAGCTTTCTGCAAGCGGACAATTTCGGATCCAGATTTCCCATGCTGCGCGTTGCTCTACGTAAAAGACTACGGCGCTCAGCTTCGACCTTGCAACAGGCTCAACATTTCAGAAGCGAATGAGCATGATATGACGGGCTCACATTCGTGCATTCGGAAAAACCTGCTAGATGTCAACAAAGAGTTTTGGCTGCCCACATGGACTACAGCAAGGCTCACTTACTCATCCTAAACCCTACACCGCAACGCAACCACGTTTTGTGGCCTTCAGAAAAAGAAGGCTGGGATTACGTCAAAGCAAGGCTTCGTCACTGACTAGCCGGAAAGTTTACCAGCTGCTCAGGCAACAGTTTGGGCAATGCTCATACATTCACTGGCTCAGATGGCAGACCTCATTGCCAGATGGCAAACCCCACTCCGCAGAGTCATCGCTTTTAGTGCCGGGCTCAAAGCCCGTAAAACATTCGTGCCCTGCCTCAGACAAGGCTTGCACACTGCTGAACCGCTCACGCTCAACCGAAGACGAAGAAGTTACTAGCTGCCACGCAACAGTTCGGGTCACAGCCAAGCTCTCTCACCCGCTGCTTCGGCAGGTCTCGCACCGCTGACCACTCTCAGCGCCGGGCTCAAAGCCGTAAACATTCATTCTCTTGGAAAAGAAAGAGCGAAGCTTGGTCACTGCTCACCCGACACCGAAGAAGAATTTACGCGCTGCAGGCAGCCGTTCGTCGCAGCAAAGCTCACTCATTCACACTCACTGACTCACGTACTAGAAGCTGGCAGAGCTTAATTAGTCACTGCTCAACAGATACTCGCTGCTGGGGCAACAGTTCAACACCAGAGAGGCGACAGCGAAGCTCACTGACCGCTGATCACTCTCAGTGCCGGGCTCAATGCGCGTTAAAACATTCGCGCCATCGTGTGAGAAACGACGAAGGGTTTTTTACTGCGATTCAGAAAGCTGCCGTTTTGGCCTGGGCAAGTTCAAACATCTACATTCGACCGGGCAGCAGATACAACCATGCCTTGCGAAGTTGTTTTTGCTCTGCTTTCAGGATCTTAGCGACTCTGCGCGCTTCTACCTGCTTTGGACGAAAGACAATCAAGACATCTTGTAGACACGCAGACAATACCACACCTTTGCATTCTGACGCTCCTGTCGCAGGCGCCAGACAGGCGGACAAAGTTTCCTAGCAACAAGCAGACGATTATTTGCGAAGGACGTTCTACACTCCTGCGGTGCACGTCGAACATCGTTGCAACACTGTGCCAAAAGAACGCTCGAATTATGGAGCCAATTCCGGAAGTTCTCTGGAATGCTTCGAAGGGCCTCCTCTGTAAGGGAGGCTTAAAGGGGGGCTTAAAGCTTAAAGGGGGCTTTCAAGGGGATAAAGGGGGCTTGAAGGGGGACTTAAGCCCCCCTTTGTCAAAGAGGGTGGGACTCTAAGCCCTCGAAAGCGAGAGAGCCACCTAACTAGCAACAAGCCTTCTAGATACGGACTCCCCCCGACCCTACTACGTCTCGACAGAGCTTCCCTTAAGGAATTCTTGAGCCGCTTAAGGACGACACGACGACGGAGTCAACACCTTTCCAAGAGCTCCAGACCCTCTCAAGTGTTCGAACCCAATTAAAGCAAGCATTACGATCGTGATTTTTGCCCATGATCTTGAATGCCAAGCAGGCTGTGGCCTTTCCGTCAGTGTGTCTGGCTTTTCGGCCGAGGCGACTGTGCTAGGCTACTCCGAGTCCACTGTGCGGATGAGCAGGCTCTCAATGGGTTCAGTCCATTGGTGGACTCCAAGCCTGACGGACCTTTGTCTCTGGCCATTTCGACTTTTAGGCGCCATCAATAGTTGACCACAGTGGCTGGACGACTCAACTGGCAACCGTAAAAGAGGCCATTGCTGCAGGGCATGTTGTCAGTGTGCGGCACTGTGTGTGCTTGCGACTTGCCACGACGTCGATCGACGCTTTAGGCGCAAGGACTTCTGGAAAGCAAAAGACGCGGTGCCGCCGCAGTGTGCTGCATGAAGCGCGCTCAGTTTGGACTGCGAAATTGGTAGCGGAGTGCTCGGTTCCGATCTGGAGCAATGGCAGGCGGAGGCGCCCGCCTGGCAAAGGAAGCAAGATGGCGGGCAACGGCCGGCCGCTGAGATGGCGGTGCACAGCCGTTAGGAACGGCTGAAGTGAATGAGCCCAATGACGGCGACGAAGCTGTCCGGCCGCAAGATGGGTCACCATTCCGACCATCTGGAACTCAGGTGAAGATGATATCTGGGACAACCAAGATGGTGGCGGGGCCAAAGAGAGGAACACTGAAGAAGCTGCCGATTCCCGAGTTCGAGGGGGTGGGCACCGATGAGGCCGAGGTCGGAAAGGATGCCCGGAGCTACATCAGGAAGGTGCAAGTGTGGCTGCGTTGCACCCGGCTTGCTGGAGATCAGCGAGCCCTGGCTCTGTACAACACTCAGTGGAAGACCTGGGTGCACGCCGAGGAGTTCGACCTCGACGTGCTGGCCTCCCGCACCGGGGTAAGCTATTGCCTTGAGTGGAGACGCGCTTCGCCGAGGTCGAGCTGAACAAGATATCGCAGGTCATGGGACCTCTTCAAGCACTTTCGCCGGAAGCCCGACCAAACGATTAGAGACAAAATTGTCCAATTTGAACGGCTCCTGTTGGCCGCAGGAAGTGGAATGCGAATTGCCCCGCACCGTCAAGGCGTGGCTGTTCACAGAAAACTGCCGCCGGTTCTGGCCGCTTGCCCCGCACTGAGCACTCTTCACCTTGTGCCAGTGCCCCTTCCGCTTCGGCAGGGTCCGTGCCCTGCGTCGCGGCCTTGTGCTTGTCCTTGGCCGTCTGATAGGCAACGTACCCCCTGCCGGCGGCGGCCGTCATGTGCACCGTGTTCTTGGTCCAGCGTCCTGGGTTTCCTTGGCCGCCACGCCATCCGCCGCGAGCCTCCGAGCTGCTCTTGCGCAGGGTGCGTTCCTGCACACGGGCCGCCTGCTGTAGCAGACGCAGATTCCATTGGTTCCCCACGCTCGCCAGCAAGCAGCGTGGCAGAGCGCCAATGAGTGCCAAACGGTGCACATGGTGTACATGACGGTGGTGACGAGAAGACTGGAGACAGCGAGAACGCCCGGGGCACAAGACCGACCGCGACACCGAGGAGGCCCAGGACGACGCCGACAGCACGATTCGGGACAAGATCGACTGCGACACCGGGAGGGTCCAGGGACGGTCTAATGACTGGAGGCCACCAAAGAGGGTCTGCGGAGCCTATGGTGGCCATTATCGACACGGCGTGCACGAAGACGGTCGCCGGCCACTCCTGGTACGAGGCCTATTGCGAGCTGGCCGAGAAGATTGGCTTCACGCTGGAGGTGCTGGAGGTGACCGACAACTTGACACGGACCCACCGGTCGCACTTTGCCGTGAAGGCCTGGTTTGCCCTCGGGGAGCGCCTCTTCCAGACCAAGGTGGCGGTTGTGCCGTGAGAAGTCCCAGTCCTGCTGAGCCGGCCGGCGCTGAGCTCTCTGGGCTTGATCTGCGACGTCGGCGGCAGTCGTTGGTTGTCAGTTGGAAGCGCCGTGTCTGTGAACAAGGAGCGCGGCAACCTGCTGGTATGGGTGCCACCCGTGGAAGCATACATGACTCAGGGAAGCGTTGCCGGGGATGCTCGGAACCAGGGGTGCTTATGCAAAGGTGTTCTTCCCGAAGAAAGTAGCTCTCGAAGTGCACAACATGTTGGCTGCACCGTGGGGCTTGGGTGGTCAGAGTTTCCTTGCTTGGTGGCGTGGGGCGGATCAGTCCAGGGACTTCTGGCTGGAGACCTCCAGCGAGATGATCAGAATCCGTCACGCCCCGTAAGCACCTGTTCGTGCCCTCCAAGTGGAACACACAGCATCACGACCTCAAACGCGCCCTCCTGAACATCCTGGGACCCACTAGGACTACTGAGTATATCTCCTGCTTGAACGAGGGTGCAGTGCTGCTTTCACAGAGCGACTAGTGGCTGGAAGCATGTTCAGAGACCACTTGTGGACTTTAGGTCGGCCGCAGCCGCTTCTCGAAAGCCGACGTGCAACTCCCAGCCCTGGACTCCGCATCGGCGACACATGGCCTCGAGCTCCCGTCGGTATGGAAGATGAAAAAGGACCAGATCCTGGGCGAGCTTCGGGGCTATGGCGTGGCTTGCCACGAGCGCTGGACACTGCTCGAGGTGAGGACCATGCTTCAGGAGCAGCGCAAGGCGAGAGCACCCGTCACCGAGAAGGACCGCATAAAGGGGATCTCCAAGCTTACGCTGGGCGACAAGCCGACTCGGGGAACCTTGATCGCCCTTCTGCGCAGCGCGAACCAGACGCCCGGGGAGCAGGTGATGGCGTTCGGGAAGTTCAAAGGGTGGATGTTCAACGAGACACCGCCCGGCTACCGCCAATGGGCCCAGGTCGAAGTGGCGGCCAATCCAAACCACAGCCCGGAGTTGGCCATGTTTGCCTTGTGGGCCGAGACGGAAGACAAGAGGGTGAGAGAGAAAGCCGCGGTCTCGGCGAACAAGGTGATCCAGAATTTGGTGGAGGATCCCGAGGCGAACTCGAAAGTGCCGGTCCCAACGGCGAAGGCACTGGGTCTTGGCTACGGAAGCAGCTCGGACGGCTCCACTCGATCTGCGACGTCGAGTTCTTCAAGGCCAGCGGCGGCGGCGAATGAAGACAGCCGGCCAGGAAAGAGAGCGACCCGTGGGCTCAAAGCGGTGCTGCAGGCCATGGTGTTCTACACCACCGCCGTGGCCGCCCACACCACCGAGGTCCTGGCTGGCCCGGCGCAAGATCTGTGGGATGTTTTCCAGTCGCAGCACGCGGGGCCCGCCGAGGAGCACAACCACGCGGACTTCTTGGAGATCTTTGCGGGGGAAGCTCGGCTGTCCCAAGTGGTGGCCCGACTAAGAGCCGCGCTCGAACTCCACGACCACAGCTACGGGCACCGAGTGGCGGAGGAGGATCTCGTGCTGGTGGCCTTCCATGACGCTGCCTGGGCTAACGTCTACCACTCCGACGTCACGACAGGACCTCGAATGGAGCGAAGAACACACACTGTCTTCCTAGTTGGCCTCCCTGGTGGTGGTATGTGACCGCAGATCTTTCGAGGGTGGCTTCGGTAAGTTCGGAGTGGAAGAGTGAGACCAGCCAAAGAGTGTGTCGCTCCACGTTTGCTGGGAGACCATGGCGTGCTGTGACGCCTTGGAAGCGGCACTGTTCCTACAGTTTGGAGGTTTCATCTACCACAGCTTAGGCCTTGTAGCCAGCCCAAAAACTTCTTTCACTGTTCCACAAGCTGCCCTGGAAAGAGTCCCGGTATTTCTCTCTTAGGCTGCCTGAAATACAGCCTTCGCGGTGCCAAGATGCCATTAGAAGGCAGCTCTCACATCTCCGACTGACACTTCAAAGGGTGCTAAGGGGCCCCCCCCACATTCGGACCCCCAGATTAAAATCCCGAGTTCAGTCCAACTTGAGTACCATGGATGAAGACGGAGGCGGAGGGCAGAGAGAGAGAGAGAGAGAGAGAGAGAAGAGAGTGAGAGAGAGATAGAGACAGAGAGACAGACCTTGAACCATCAACAGTCGGCCAGACAAAGAACAAACTCAGATGCTTCGACGAAAGCCTGCACAAACCCGAATCCCAATCATCAGATTTCAAGTCCAGCATAGACCGCTACCGCAACCCTAAGCATCGCAGTTGGGGCCTTTTTCAGGGGGCGCACACAGTACGGATGCTGCGAGGCAGCCGAATTGGCAAAATGCCATTCGGAAAACAGGCAGAGTAGAAGTCGCGACCATGGCGGCAACACAAATCTCGCTAGTCTTGTTGAAGCAACACACCGAAATATTTTGTAACACCGGGAAGCCCTTAGGCCGCGCCCTCTACTTCAAGGCGTGCCAACATCGTCTGCAAGGCTTCACGCAAAGTCCCTTCAGCAGGCCTTAGCCGTGACAACATCAGGGCGAACTCATATCGCAACAAGCAGCCAACTTAGCACACATGCTGACAAGTTTCGCTTTGTAGTCTCTATCATACGCAGCGTGTCCCTGGAACTTCGCATGGTAGGCCATCTCACACCAGCGAAAAACGGTCACCAAACTCGCCAGCATTTGCTCCACACTTCCCCCAGCTGGCCAGGAACTGGTCTTCGTTCGCTGATAGTCTTCTAAGCCTGGGTAGATAAACACTTGTCGATAAAAATGCACAAGAATTCTACTGCAATGTCGCCTGTTTGCATGAGCCAAGCCACGCACATACTCGATCAGAAACCGCCGTTGGCGAGGTTGATGGTACATTCTAACAGTGTCCACCGGAGGCAACAATTCACGAAACTCTGGCGGTGCCTGCACTCGTCCGTAGAAGGCTCTGCGCCCAGGGCTGTCGGGATCTCGCAGATCCCGCGGCCTCCGCACTTGGGGTGGTCCTAGAACTGGTTCACCAACAGCTGGTGCAGCAGGAGCTTCGTTGGAACCAGCAGCAGGAGCCGGTCCTTGGTCTGCACCATCACCACCAGCCGAGCTAGGGGCAGCCCCTGGCACACCGGCACCTCTGACTGCCGCACGCTCACGCTCAGCGGCATGTCTTTCGTTCTCTGCCTGAGCGCGGCGTTCCAGAATGCCGGCGGCGCATTTTAGCACATTGCTGAAGTGCGCCTTGTTCTCCGGATCCAACTGACTCAAAACTTGCAAGATCTCAACCGGGCAGCTGTCGTCCGGCATCATCTCGTTCTCATCCTCGGGTGGCTTCGCATCTCGAGCCAACTTGTTCAGAATTCGTTCTCTGACTTCCTCCGCTTCGTTGCCCAGCACGACATCCACCAGAGCTCGTGCCAGATCTCGCTTGAGGATCCGATTGCCACGGGCAGGCTTGTCCGGATACGGAATGTTCTCCGCTGCCAAACACCTCTCGATCTGATCTTTTGTCAGGAACACGCCGCTCAGGAGGGCGCTGGGAAGGAGCCCCTCCACCTGAACACCTCGCTGTTTGATGCAAATGCCACGTTCAATAGGAGCGCAAGCGGGGGGCACAATATCATACGGAACGTGCCTCCAAGGACTGTCGCGTCCTGGAGAGATGTTGAACACGGCTTTCGGAAGCCGCTGCTCACTTCTCGTGTTGAGAAAGAAAAAGTTCTCGCCCATGGTCGTGACTTTGGTCAGGCTCAAGACAAAGGTGGCGTAGGAGAGGAACCCCAACGACAGGACATAGCTGCCACTCTCCTGGTTCAAGTAGACATGTCCTTTGACAAGCACACAGCCTCAGCCGCAACGCAAGCAGGTTTCTAATGTCTAGATTTCGCAACCCTAACATACGGCGACAGCTTCGAACAACCAACCAACAAACTCATTCTGCAATAAAGGTTCCTGCCCAGCACGACCGGAGCATCTGCAAGTCCAGGCCATCTTGCGCATACCGCAGGATGAAAGCGGTCGCCGCCGCCGCTTTTCTCTGTGCAAAGTATCCTGCTGGTCTCCACTTCTTGATCTGAGCTTTGGTGACATTCTCGAAGGGCAAATCATGGAACTTACCGGCGAACGGCTTCAAACTTTCGAACTCCTTCACATCTTCAGCGCTCTGCATTCGAATGTCGCTCTGTGCTGGAACCAAGGTTTTCGAGCCTCCCTTGCTAGCATGCTGGTTGGCAGTCAAGTACAGCATCTTTGTAGCGTCGCCCATGCTGTCGGTCTTGCTGTGGCGTTGAACAGAATCCTTCAAGTAGGCGAAAGCATCTTCGCACATCCGTTTGGTTTCAACAGAGGAAGCGAACATGACAAATCCGAGCTCGCGTAGGCTTTGCTCCCGAAGATTCCACGACTGCTGTTCACCTTGAATGATCAATTCACGGGTCAGCACCCACCAGAAGGTTCCCAAGTCGTCTATGAGGCTGCCGACGGCCTGTCGCATTGGCCCTGGTCCTTGCTGCCTGTATGCCAGATCCACGTTGCGGAAGCATTTGGAGAGGCTGCGCAAAAAAATTTCCGAAGCATCCAGATCGGAATCTTTCTCGGCAAATACTCGGGCGAAACAGTGTGGGAAGCAAATACTGTGATGCATCTGGCTCCACACGCGGGCACTGCTCAATTCCACAACAAAATTCCACATCGATTTGCAGATTTTGCAATCTACCCGAACAGTTGGATCGTCCAGAGACACTGGCAGGTTGTCGTTGTCGTAGGACCGGAGGTCTAAGCCGCGGAGCACATGAGGCGCTTGCAACAGCTGCGCGAAACCCAGCACGGTCTCGTACCAAGAACCCAGGCTGCGAGCTGCCTGAAAGTGGAGCTTGTCAAACGCATCGCCTTTCTGTTTCTCAAGCCAGTTCGCATACTCCTGATGGAGGACCGAACCTGTGTGCTTTTGTAAACACCAAGCTGAAAACCAAACTTGTTGGACATTACCAAAGACAAAAGACACAAGACCCAGAACTCTGGAACACTAGAAGGCACCTCCGTAGATCAAAATCCGCGTTCGCAAGTGATGCTCATGATCATGAAGAAATTCTTCAATCATTTCGTCCGTGCCCTCGAAAGACTCCCGCAGCAGCTTGAACTCAGCACGGTTGTTTGGCTCTGGCCTTTCCGGCTGCGGCGGATCCTCCGCTTCGTGTTCATTGAAGTCCTGCACGACTAGAGCAGGCAGCAACAGGCGCACATACTGCACTTCAATTCACGTCTGGCAACTCCCACCAATAGCCCTAAACGTCATGAGCCACATTTAAAAGCAAGCCCGATCACACGTAGAACATGTGAAGCTGGGGGGTCAGACTCCGGGTGGCCTCGTTGTCCAGAGGATGTGTTTGGTTTGCAACCATGATCACTGCTTCCAGGATACTCCAGTCATAGTCAAGTTTCGTGAAACTTGCCAACATGCCAAACCACTGTTTTGATTTCGCCTTAGGAAGCTACAAAGGTGTGAGAACAGCATCAACAAAGCAGCAAGACAAGGAATTACTGGCACAACACACTTTAATGCATCCGGAAACATATGGCAGTCGTAGTGTCACTGCACGAGATCCGAGGATTTGTTCCCGAGTCAGCGGGGCAAAGTTGCCTGGTCGGTGCCGATCAAAGTTCACCTTCTCGTTCAATTCGTCCATGTAGTCGTTGCTCGCTTTTGAAACCAAACGTTCCTAGGTTAGCCATCTACATGCATTCCCCTCTGTGTTTGCAGCAAGAACAAATGGCATGGATCGGCTGAGGCGCTGCTGCTTGCTTGATCGTGACCCTCCGTTTCCCGCTCTTCCATGGCCCTGCACCATAGTTTGCGCACGCGCAAGCCTTCAGCATGGTGCCCTGCAACGATGCTTTGGATACCGACCTCGTGAAATCGTTCCAACTCGGATGGCAGCATTCAGCTGTTGCCACCTCTCTCAAGTCCAGGACGGAAAACAGTAGATTGAAGGCCCGCCATTGGCGGGCCTCCTCGTCCGCCACCTCATCTGATTTGACTGACATGCGCTCGGCTTGCTGATTTGTGTGCATGCCAACTTCCGAATGCATGCCAAATCACGATCCTCAGAGTTGGGCGGTGGGATAGCGGTGGCAACTCCAACGACTTGATGCGGTCACTGCTCAACGGCCCAAGCAGTTTCACGTGATATTCACCGTCGGGTATAAACCTCCGAAGGGACTTGTCTGCCATCACCCGTAGTGCCTGTTCCAAGACTTGCAAAGTGGCCTTGGCTGCATGTGAAGGTTTTGATTGCATTCTGACTGAATCGACGATACCGCAAGCACTTGATTATCGGGGCAAGTTGCATACACAGCATTCGACATGTCGTTCTCGAAGATCTGCCTGTGCAGGGATTGCACCGGCCTGCTGCCCGAACCTTCTCTTACAAAACATGCATGTCGTGGGCCTGACTTCGTCTTCATGATCTGGATCTGCAGAGAGGACGAACTCATCCAGTGCCTCAGGCCCGGCAGCGAGAGCAGCAACCCGAAGCAGCACGACCCCAGTGCAAGGGAACACGACCGCTTCTCAAGCAATGCCCTGTGTTCACATGGCGAAACTGTTTTGTCCAGCTTGCCGTCCTGCGCTCTTTGCAGCTGCCGCGTACATGCGGCATGTTTCCTAGGAAAACCAAAGCGCTAGCGACTGATGCTGCTGCCGCGTACGTGCGGCACTTTTGGAACACCTGTGCTCAGCCTGTGCAGGAAGCCAATGCGATAAGTGATAAGGAGCGAGTGGATTTTTCGGGTCTGTGCCCTGCCAATACCAAGTATCCTAAGAATCCCTATGGCTTCCATGCTCCAACCGAGCAGCAAATGGAGAACATGAAATCAGGCAGGCCGTGCCTACTGTTCATAGGATCCGCCCGGAAGCCGACTTCAGGAATGCGTTCAGGCATCTCAATCTCCGATGCCGCCGCCAGTATCTGCCGCCGTGGCTTCTGACTCCTCCACGGGCTCACCTTCCGATGCTTCCGCCTCCGCTTCTGCTAGAGCTGCGTCGAGGTCGGCATCGAAGTCGGCTGCGTCGGCGTCCTCGCGGCCCTCCGAGCGAAGGGAGGAAGCCTCTGCTTCGTCCAACTCTGGATCCGGTTCGGGAACAGGCTCTGGAGCGAGCAGGGCAACTCGGGGCTCCTCCGCGTCCGCCTGTTCCACAGATTAGGTCAGGAATTGCCACATGAGAGAGTGCACAAGAACAGGGGACAATGCGCAGCAGACTGAACTATGCAATAGGCCTTGCTCTCCTTCTCCGGCTCCTTCAACTTCTTGCGCTCTGGCACGGCGACCTTTTCATTCAAGCGCACTCGTTTCGCGGGAGCAGGAGGCAAGGCTTTGGCTTTCACCGCTGCTGCTTTCGGCCCTGGTGTCTTTGGCGGCGTTGTCGCCGGTGTCGGTGCGCTCTTCGCTGCAGTCATCATGGCGTCCGACTTCCTCACACGACATATCTTCCGCCCGCCAGTTCTCTCTTTCTCTGTCACTGCCTTTGCCTTGTCGTGCGTACGTAACCAAAACAGTCTACATACATATATGTATATATATACACACAAATGTACGTGTCTCTGTGTGTGTGTGGGAACTGATTGCGCATGAACAGCATGCACTTGCAAGGCATGTGTGATGCATCCTCCGTACCAAGAAATGCACAAGCTGCGTGTTTTTACCCGTGTGCGTGACGAACCGTGGGTGCGCGGGTGGGGAAACGAGAGAGAGAGAGAGAGAGCGAGAGAGAGCGAGGGAGAGCGAGAGAGAGAGAGAGAGAGAGAGAGGAGAGAGGGAGAGAGAGAGAGAGAGGACTGCTCCCGCCCCAAGCCCCTAGCAAAGCAAAGCAAAGAGAGAGAGTGAGAGAGACAGAGAGAGAGAGAGAGAGAGAGAGAGAGAGAGAGAGAGAGCCGGAGCATGAGAGAAAGACACCGACAGATGTGGTGCTGGTGGTGGTGCTGCTGGTGCTGCTGCTGGTGGTGGTGGTGGTGGTTGTCGTGGTTGCTGTTGTCGTCGTCGTCTTCGTCCTTGTCGTGGTTTGCGGTTCCTGCTGTTGTTTTGCTGTTTTGTTGTTTGCGGTTTCACGTTTTGCGGCTTACTTGTTGTTCTTGTTACAGCACTGGCATTGTTGTTATTCTGCTTCTTCTTGTGGCTGCTGGTGTTGTTGCTGCTGGTGTTGTTGCTGTTGCTGTTGCTGTTGCTGTTGTTGCTGTTGCTGTTTCTGTTTCTGTTGCTGTTGCTGTTGCTGTTGCCGTTGCTGTTGCTGTTGCTGTTGCTGTTGTTGTTGTCGTTGTCGTTGTCGTTGTCGTTGTCGTTATCGTTATCGTTGCCGTTGTCGTTGTCGTTGTCGTTGTGGTTGTCGTTGTCGTTGTTGTTGTTGTTGTTGTTGTTGTTGTTGTTGTTGCTGTTGTTCTCCTTGTTGTTCTTGTTGTCGTTCTTGTTGTTCTTGTTGTTGTTGCGGTGGGGGTGGTTGTGGTTCTTGGGGGTGGGGGGGGTGGGGGGGGTGGGGGGGGGGGGGGGGGGGTTGGCTGGGGTTTTGGCGGGGGGGGGGCGGGGGGTGGTGGGGGGGGGTGTGGGGGGGGGCGGGGGGGGGGGGGGGTGGGGGGGGGGGGGCGGGGATCTGGAGGCGCAAATCTGGGGGGGGCCCCCTTCTGCCTACATCCGAAAATCTGGGGGTTCAAATCTGGGGGGTCCCCCTAAAAACCCGAAAAAACCGTTTTAGGGCCCGGCTGGGTTCCTGGTCCTGGCTAGTCCTAAAAGACATAAACAAGTCCATAGACAAGGCACGACCCGGGGATTGAATACATTTCTAGGTGGATTACACTTAAACCAGGAACCAACGTGGACTACACCTAAGTTGCGGGGGTCCTCTTCTTCTCGATCTCGTCTTTCTTGGCCTTGGCATCCTTCTCCGACTCCAGCTGCCTCGGGGCTTGGGGCACAAAGGTTGTTTAGGGTTCCTTCCAGGGCTTAGGGCACAAAGGTTGGGGGGGGGCTTAGGGTTGGGCTCAGGGCACAAAGGTTGGGGCAGAGGGGGCTTAGGGTTCCTTCCAGGGCTCAGGGCAAAAAGGTTGGGGGGCTTAGGGTTCCTTCAGGGCTTAAGTTCAGGGCTTCAGAGTTCCGGGTTCCAGGGGCACACCAGGCCTTAGGTTCCGGGTTCCAGGCCACAATGGAGCGACACATAAGCGACAAATAAGCGACAAATAAGCGATACATAAGCGATAAATAAGCGAGAAATAAGCGAAAATAAGCACTAATAGGGCTTAATAAGGCTTAATAGGTCCCCTGAGGGAGGACTTCACAAGGAGGCTCAGGGTCGTGCTGCCGAAAGCCACCCCCCCACCCCCCACCCCCCCAAGGATCAAGCGGGAAGGGAGCAAGCCGGGGCAGCCGAACCCTCCCCCCCACACCCCAAAATCAGACACCAAAGATCTCGATGGAACAGGCCGGGGCAGCCGAAACCCCCGACACCAACACCCAAAATCAGACACCAAAGACCGCAATACTGACAGCGAAGACCCCAATCTTAACCGCAATCCCCGTCACAACCCACTGCCAAAAGAAGCCCTGTTCTTGGATTCCTATTATTACTATCATTATTATCATTGTTATTATCACATTAATTGATCCAATGATTGTCCATAACAAGGACCCAATGTAGCTATTCAATTTAACCATACCCGGGATTCCCTAGGAGGACCCAAACGCTTAGACCCAAACCCCGAGCCGGAATGACAAAACAGGCTCCCCCTGGAGAATTAGGGGTCCCCCCCAGATTTGAACCCCCAGATTTTCGGACGTAGGTAGAAGGGGTCCCCCCCAGATTTGTGACCCCAGATTTGTGACCCAACCCTTGGCTGCTGAACCTCTGTAATCTGTCTATTTTAAAGTAATGGATTCACATGCTTTCACACCAACCCACACAAACGAAACATCCTATGACCCAACACCAAGCAAGAACCCCAATGCAAAGCCACACCGTCCTGAGCTCACGTACATGCAGACAAGTCACTTGGCCGCTCGTTTCTCGAGCGTGCTAACATATCTGGGCTTCACGTGCAAGCCTTTCTCACAATCGTCAACGAACCATTCCTGCGTCTCTGGATGCTGCTGCAGCACCCAGGTTACCCCTTCGGGCAACGGAATGCTCGTATTCTCGGTGTGCAACACTTGCAATCCATCCTCTGCGGTCTGGATGTACGGGAACTCCAAGACCTGCCGCGGGGGGACCCCCGCCCCCAAATCCAGGTTATCAATGCTGGGGTTTGGGCTCTATAGTCTACGGCTTTGGAGTTTTGCCTCGCCATCCATGAGCCCTTCCTCTTCCTCTTCTGAGTCTCCATCATCCGGGACGCGCGTCATCCCAGGAAGTGATACCACGTTGGTGTCGCCATCGCCTTCCGTGCCTGCGGTGCCGCCCGCACTTCCAGCCGCCTCTGCAAAGAAGTCGGACACCGGGATGTTGTCCAATCCTTGGTGCACGAAGAACACACCTTCGTGCTCGCAGAGTGCCCAGTAGCCCTGCCCGTTGCTCGCGATTTCCGGCAAGGCCATCTGTCCCATCGCCTCTCCATGGAGGTGCTGCAGGATGTACCAAACGCCCTCAATGAATGCGACCGAGTAGGTGGTCTCTGGCACGGGCTCCTCGCCTGCCTCCTCTTCTTCCGTGTATGGAACGATCGCACCGGCCACAGCTGCATCCGGAGCAGATGCCTTTGGCGTCGCGGCCGACCCGCCACTGCCGGGCCCACTCTCACCACTCATCAGGTTCCTGACATGCTCTTTCGCTTCTCTGCCAGTATACTGGAGACGAGCGAGCGGTCGCCCCAGTCGCTCATATTCATCTTTGAGCGCCTGCAAACAGGCGGCTTTCTCCATCCTTTGCCACATGCGGCCACACGCAGCAGCTTTAATTACCGAGACACGCAACAAAAAAAATCCTCTCACTCAGCTTGCTTTGCCGCGCAACTCCGGTATGCGAGCCGACGGCTCCATGCCGGTAGCAAGGAAGACCAAGCACAGCAGGGATTCACGGTCACACCCTTGTAGCATTATTTGTGTGCACACGGAGGGCTCGATGAAACGAAGCCACTCCATGAGGTGGGAGTCCTTAGCTCAGGTTTTCGTGGTCATACCCTCTTGTTTCTGAAATGCAACTGGCACAATGAAGAGCATCACAGAATTATGGCAAGCAGGCTTCGGACAGGTAAGCGATGTTGTGGTACGAGGTACTGTAGCGTTCGACTTGTCGTCGGCGAGTGCCTCCCGCGCTCACCTGTGCTTTGCCCGTAGCCTTTGGTGCCTTAGGCAGTGCAGCACGGCCCATCGGATGGTGTGGAGTGACAGACCCGTCGCTCCACCTCAGTACGCGAAGCGCATTCAATGCACGGTCACATAGAATTGAACACGCACGGGCACAACCACCAAGTCACCAAGTAATTGAGGCCAGCCGCGTGATGGCTGGGACGGCTGGTGTCTCCGGCACAGCCTTGGGTGCAGCCGGTGCTGCGACCGGCAAGCGGCTGGCCCGCCGCGGGTCGAAGTTTGCCATCGCCGTTCCTTGCTTTGGCACTGTCATCTTTGGCACGGGTACATGCACGGCAGGGGTCTTCGGATGCATGGGGATCGCTGGTGTTGCCTTGGCTGGGACGGGACGGACACTTGCCACGGCTTTCGGTGGCACAGCTTTCGGTGGCAAAGCTTTCGCGGGCGCAGCCTTGGGTGGGTTCCTCGTGACTGCTTTTGCAGGGGCTGGGGCCCTGCTCGGACGCATGTTGCCTGCACCACACAAGCAACTTCGTCTAAAATGGGATGCTTGAACCTGACACCGGTAGCACTGCAATTGCAAACTGTCTGCTGCAAGCACGCAAATCAATCATGTCATCCAGAATCTGCAAATCTGAGCCGGGAGGGAGGGGGGGACATTGTGTGTGTGAGAAACTGAGAAACCTGTGGCAGTGTGTGGCTGTCTTTGCGTGCGGTTGCGTGTTTCGGTCTTTTGGTACGTACATCTAGGAATGTATGCACGTTTGCATGCACGTATGTCAGTATCTACGCATGCATGTACGTATGTCTGTAAGTATGCATGTATATGTATGTATGTATGTATGTATGTATAGGTATGTATGTATATACGCCTGACAGCGTATGTGTGTGAGTACTACTGTAGCACACCGCAAAACATACCCACCCAACCCCCCACACACACACACACATGTTTCTACATACTGCACACGGTCGCCCCTGACATCGACGACCTGAACCAACGCTGTTGCTCCAGTTTTCACTGGGTTTGAGGGAGCTTTAGTACATAAGTATCAGCTCTCTAGATAAAATAACAGACTATGTGTGTATATATGTGTCTATATAACTAAATGGATAAGCACATAATATTCGTGGCGAACTTTAGAGAAGAACAACGGCTCGGACGACATGGAATGCAATTTCAGGGCCCGTCTTCCGTATTTCACATTGCATCTTGGCCGTCGGTCTGAACTTGGTTCATCCAGACTAGACCAGGCGCTAGCACCCTCGCAGGCTCGACCAATCTAGTAGGTCAGCGCTGTCCCTCTGCAAGCGCGCACCAAAGCAGGTGAGACCACAAAGCAAGACCAATGCGCAATTGCTGAAATGCATGGAATTGCCGCATACAGAATCAGCGCGAAGTGGGTCGAGCACCGGCAAGGCTGGAACACCCAAGACGGAAGCAGCTTCCTTGGTCACGGGATAGCCGTGACATGCCAACTTCTCCACGGGGCACATCCAGCGCTTTCTTGAATTGTTCCACATTCTGCCGCTGCTGCGACGAAGAGTCGGTATTCTGCCACTTGACGCTGACCATGTCACTGTCCAACGAACATTGTCGCCTAGGTACACGCAGCAGTCCTCATCCTCCTCTGCGTTGCTACCAAACCTTTGTCGGTAGAGGCATTCGTAGGCTTCCTTCTGTTCCAATTCTCTGGAGTTCAGTAGATAGCTCAGGTCGTCCGCGCCCTGGGCTACCCAAACATGCTGCACAGGATAGCAACACAAGGATCGAACGTGCTGGAAACACAACAACTTTTTAAGCCGAGATTCTGGAACGAACTGGACCCGCCGCTGGGCCGCGATCCTGAGGGCGTCCAGGTGTATGTCTCTGTCGGAGGCCACGAAGTAGTCCCTGGGACGGGTCTGTATGTACCGCCGTAACTTCTTGCTGACGCAGGCATACGCTTCGTGCACATCGTACAGGTATCTGCCGGTTTTCCGGTGCGAACAAAAGACATAAAGCCTGTCACGGGAGATGCCATCATGCCCTACATCGGTAGGGGAAACTTTCAAAGGGATGACCAAGTAGTCATCCTCCAGCAACGCCGCAATGGCCGTCATGTTCATGTCCTAGGGACCACGGAACCCTGCAATCACGATCGTGCATGTCATGCCCTCGCTACTTCATGCTGACCAAGTGGCTCTCACATTCTCTAGAATGAGCAACGGCGTCTGCTTGCGCTTGTGCTGCGCTGCCCAAGTGATGTAGATTTTGCCGCTTGGCCCTTCTTCGAACAAACGACCATGATTTGCTCGGCTGTTGTCCGGACAGGGCAGTCCCGACACGTCCAGCATCACAGGTGTGTCTACACAACATGGCTGAGCATGAGTCGTGCAGTACTGGTACCGTTGCAACGCAGCCGCAGTGACACGGCGTCTCTTGCACTCAAAACTCCCTCTTGACATGTCCACGGTGCCATCTAGCTGCTCCATGATGTCACCAAACACACACGGCAGCCGGCTACAATGCCCCGTGAAGGAAGACAGCCACTTGTGGTGGTCGACGATGAGTTGCCGGCACGCTGGGTCCACTTCCTGACACAAGCACACACACTCACACACACACACACACACGCACACACACTCAAAAGGACTGCGCACCGAAGCTGCAACCGAGGGACATGGCACATCACCGACTTCCAAGTACATGTATGCTGCAGAAAATGCGAATCATTAATCGTCTTCATGATCACGGCCATACACATCTCTGCAGTGTACGCGCCGGTGCACGATGACGACATGGTGCACTGAGACCGAAGGAAGCATGCCTAGGTACGTGCAAGGTGCAATGGTGACATGCTGTGATGTCTGCGCTTAGCTGTCAACCAAGTGGCCTCCATGCACCACTGCGGGAGTAGCTGGTGCAAAACAGACCAACTCATCTGGATCCCTCGCGCCGCAGTGCTAAGCATTGGCTCTGCTGACGGAACCTTAGATGTTTCAGCGTTTCTGGGCGAATACAACAACCCCAAAAACATCATGGTGTCAATTCCACTTTGAGGCTAGGAACCTGAAAGGGTGTCCCGAAGGAGGAGTGGGAACTAGCATCCGACAAAGTTTGGCTGGGAACCGCTCGTGGGGCATCAAGGTCACTATCTGACTCACCAGACACACGCGTAACTGTGTACCGCGAGATGTCTGTGACTGTGGCGCTGAGGCGTCCCTGCCGCGGGCTGGAAAAGTCAACCCGGCTCGCCATGAACAGCCCCCTACACTAGCCTAGGCAAGTGTTGGAGCCAAGAGCTGTGAGTCAGTAGCTTCGCATCTGGGAACAGCACTTCGCACAAACCAGCATACTGCAAATCTTGCACTGATCTGAGATGCGTACGATAGGAGGGGCATAACAGCCAATTTGCATTTCCGGCGACCACAGCATGATGACCTCCGTCGGCCTCTGGCCGATGTCGCTCCCATCGATGAATATCTTAGCAAGCAACACAAGTATCTAAAATAGAAATGCCAAGCTCTTGCCTCCATGTCATTGGTCCGCTAAGTCCGCGACTGTGAAGTGTTGACACTCCATGAATTCCAGTCGCGCACGCAAGACATAAGCCACCTGAGGTTCTGGAGCGGGACTTGGGACTGTTTGACTACAACTCAGAAAACAATCATGGCTTCTCAAGCGATCCTGTCCAAGACGCTGAAGCTTTGAATGCCAGCTGGGTTACCCGTAGGCCCACTGTCTTGCTGGTCTCCGCGATGGCTTTCGAGGCCCATCTGTCCTGCCAAGGCCGCATATCGTTGCGGGTTCAAGGTTATGAAGGTTTACGTTTAAGGAGCATCATTCTAGCCTGTGGGTGGTCAACCGGTCAATGCCCGATCCTTGCCGGTGTAGAGCCGGTCGGCTGCCAGTGCAGCCACACTGTTGATAGACAGCGTTGACAAGCGCCTTCTTTTGCTGCCCGAGTTGTGCAAAACATCAAAAGGCTTGATGGCAGCTGTCTCATTCTGCAGCATGGCCGGGATGACGACAGTGTCCAAGCTGTGAGCTACTTGCGTCAACAAGCCTCGAGCTTCCTTGGCCAAGAGGGCCTTGTTCTGCCGCAGCTCATCGTCCTTGTTGTTCTGGGGCAAAGGATCGAGTGACCACAAAATGAAATCTGCGATGCTGGGAGACTTGCGCGGTGAGGTAGGAAACGTTTTCTCAGGCTCCATGAAAGCCCCGTCCCAGTGCAAAGCTATGGCATCACTCATGTCTTGGTGCAAAAGCTCTGCCAGCATTCCTGTGCTCGGAACTGTGCCCTGCTTGGCGAACCGTTGTCCTGCGGGGGTGACTGCGCACCACCTGACAAGAAGACTGTCGTGGCACGCATGCTGTATCGTGGCCGCCAGAATCTCGGCAGCTGTGGTCTTTGATTCTGGAGAGCGTTTCGATGCAGTGAAGGCCCAGGTCAGAACAGAAATGAAAAGCGATGTCGGCAGCAGGTTCTGCATCGCACCATCGCCTAACAGATCCAGCCTGCGTAGCTTGGGCACTTCGGTGCCCGGCCACAAGGCTTCATGACAGTGCTGTATGTCACCCCAAACAAGCTGGACTTTCGATTTGCGCTTGCTTCTCTTCACTTTCGGGTACAGTGCTTCCAATACATCAGATAAGACCCATAACTTCTGTGCGTCAGTTGGGGTCGTGTAGACACCGAAGACGAATTTCTCAGCCAGCCGGAACTGTCCTCATATTTCACAGGATCTAATATGGGTTCAAGGGTTTGGGATATAGCGGAAGCTGCGTGTTATGTCTACTGACATCTTTGCTGCCTATGCCAAGCGGCGGCCATCCATGAGAGCGGGCGCGCTCCAACATGTGCGACTTCCCTTTTCCGAGTCAGCTACTTGCTCACGTTATGTTGCCACGTCGTCTTTGCACATGTGCATGTCTATGTCGTGAGTCTCTTGCTCTTGCTGCATATGCAGCCAGCTCGGCAGCGGGTCGGAACGCTCGATTCTGACAAACATGCCCCTTCCTTTCGGTTCTGTTTCCGAAACCTAAGCCCCGCAACGAACCTTATTGAAGGTTATTATGGCGCTAATAAACGATAAATAATCCTCGCGAAGCAGCGCTAAACAAATAAGGCCTTATTAGAGGATAATAAGGGTTATTAAAGTTTATTAAAGTTTATTAGAGGTTATTAGCCTTTAATATGGTCTTATTGAGGTCTTATTTGTTTGCCTACTTGGGGACCATGCTTCCAACAATCTGGGGGTTCATTTCTGGGGGGGTCCCCCTCGTTTCCTTTGAACACTTGCCAGCTGCAGCCAATCCGAGCTGGAGGGGTACTAGCACGCTGTGGCGGTTGGCTGTTAGCGCGTCGGTCGACATATCGGCCACTCCCAGATCGGAATCGTTCTGTCCCGCCACACAGAGTCAGCATCTAGGCGCTGTTGTGCTGCCGCTTGTCCTTGTATGCAAAGCGAGCGTTCAAGATACGGGTCTTCGTTGTCCAAGATGTTGGCTCTCGGTCAGACTCAGCGGTCGGACGGCATCTAAGGCGATGTGCTCCTCCCATTGACTCTCCGCTTCTCCTGGTCCGAGATGAGGTACCATGGCTGCGCCTGCGACACTTGGAACTGTGGGTCTAGCCGTGTCATCTTGGCAGAAAACACTGCCGGTTCTCCTCGATCTCGTCCTGGGAGGGGTGTCGTCGGGCACGCCGCGGTACGGTTACCTTGTCGACTCAGGTCTCGCAGCAGTTGCACTGCTTTGATCACCACGACCTCGGCGGAGCACTCGTACTCGCACCCCACGTAGCTGAAGCAGTCGTCTTTGCAATCGTCCACCGGGTTCCTTCAGCTGTTCCACAGACAACCGCAACGATTCCTCAGTAAGCAGCAGCAGGTCGTCGACGTGGGTGAGCAACAGCCCGCAAACCTTTCCAGACTTCACGCCGACCAATAAAAAGCAACACGAGTACCTCTTCGTTGAGCCCTTGCACGCGCATCTCCTTGAGGTCTTTGGAAAGGTCCACCTGGTGACGGACTGCAAGAGTCTCAACGACCACATCCATAGGGAGGGAACGCCAAAGGCGCCCACAGAGAAGCGCTTAGCATTGGATCTGACAAGCGTGCGGCCCTGTCTTGCGAAGTAAGACACCAGTGGAACCGACGCCACGGCCCTACTAAAGGATTTCGACACCGTGGTTGAGCATGGTTGGATGGAGTTCGCTTGCTTGCCGCCTAACTTGAGTTTTTGCTTGTTTGTTTTGCACAAGTGTTGACACCGAAGCAATCGCAGCAGGAGAAAGTGTTTCAAGCGCATGTTGCATGATTTGACTTCGCATGAATTTGTCTACATGATTTCATGAGTGACTGAAGTGCTCTGAAGTGCAGTGGTACGTTCAAGATGTGCCTGACTGCTCAAGTGAAGCCTTGAAGTTCGCCACTTAGAGTTTCGAGCTCAGCTTTGCTTCGCAGCCTTAGTGTTTGTGCAGGTCAAGCAGTAGAGAAAGCTTCCAGCTTGACAGAGAAAGGTTGTGACTGACCGCGAACTGTCTTGGCTCAAGGCGGAGTGAAAAGAAGTCCGAGTGTGTGCAGCGCTTTGCTTTCTGCTCGCTTTTGTGAGAGTGAAGTCCAGCTTGGTCGGCTAGAGTGACTGGGAACAAACTTCGTGAGTGCTTGGTGTTTGTGAACCCCAAGAGCTTGGTCGTGAAGGTTTCGAAGTTTTCCGTGGTAGCGGAGCGTGGCTCCAGCTGCGCTTCGGGATGAGGAGACCAGTTTCCTTACCTGCCGGTGGGGACGACTCTTCGTTGTCAAGTTTGGGTGGTGGAAGTCGAGGAAGAAACCGCAGTCCTCCTAGAAGGCCTGTTGACTTGCCGTTGCAGACGCGTGGTCGTTCACCTTCGAGGGCAAGAGCAGCCTCAAGAGCAGCTACGCCTTCCCGGGCGACTTCGAGAGTCAGTGCAGCAGCGCCAAGTGCTTTTGGTTCGCCTGCGAGTCCGCCACAGCAACAACAGACTGCAGCCACGAGTTCCGGAAGTGTGCCGCAAGCGCCTGCGCCAGCACCAGCTGTCGCTTCAACTTCGGCGCCTGTGAGCGGGGCTCTTCCTCCTGAAGCCGCGCTGAGTGTGATCCAGGCCCAGTCGAGCCAGATCCAGGCCCAGTCTGCCCAGATCTCTGAGCTGATGCAGATCGTGAAGGGGCTTGGAAGGCTTCAAGAGCAGACCTTATAGCTGCTAGCTCGAGCCCCAAGGCCGCTGAGCAAGCAGAGGAGAAAAGCAGTGACAGCGCCACTCCAATGGAGGTCGACAAGGACACCGGAGGAGTGAGACACAACAAAGCAGAAGCCTACTTGCCAAAGATTCCCATGTTGAACTTTGAGAAGATGGTTTCCCGTTCGTCGGAAATCAACTACTGGACTGAGTTTGTTGAGGGGATCAGTTCTTGGCTTGCGTTGCTTGACGACTTCTACCCTGTCGAGCTTTACCGGGCCAGCATCACCCACGAAGTGGTGAATCAGAACTCTTTGGAGAAAGGACCAGCTGCAAGGAGCGCGCGTTTTCACAACTTGTTGAAGCAGAGCTTGGGGACGTTCCAAAGGGGACTTGACGTTGTTCGCCAAGCTGAGCAGCAGCAACTTGGTGCTGCTTGCGGGTACGAGGCCTTTAGAAGGCTGAACCAGGAGTTTGGGATTCAGTCCCGAATGGAAGCAAGTGCAATCAGAGAAGCTGTCCTTGGTTACAGACCGGGGAAACATCTGCAGCGCCCATTGGACATTTACCGGGCGGTAGAAGCAGAGCTCTTGAGAACGGACAGGAACTTGACCTCCTATCCGTCGGTGCGCCTGTCGGAAGCTGAGAAGGTGATGCTTCACTTCAAGTGCATGCCAGAGAGTTGCAAGCACTACGTTCTTCTCCATGGCAAGAGCGACACTCTTGAGCAGGTCTTGGAGTCGATCAAGTTTTACGACTCCCACCTGAGGCTCATCAGCTATGATAAGGAGATGGGCAAGACCGCTTGGACTGAAGAGATGGTCGCTGCCTTCGAGAAGGGCAAGGGAAAGGGGAAGAAAGGAAAAGGCAAGGAGAAGGGAAAGGACAAAGGGAAAGACGCAAGCCCTGACAAAGACAAGGGCAAAGGAAAGGGAAAGAAAGGTGAAAAGGGACGCTCGCAGTCCGCCTCGCCTACCAAGGGGAAGTGCTTCAATTGCGGAGAGAAGGGGCATTTCGCCAGAGATTGCCCTAAGCCAAAGAAGAGCGACGACAAGGGAGCACCGAAGGCCGAGGCGAAGAGCGCAGCGAGTGCCACGCAAGTTTCGATGGTTTTGTTGGAGCTTGTTCCACCACAGAGTGTGCCGAAGCTTGTGCTTGGTCGAACCCAGAATTTTGAGCATGAGAGTCGATCCCTTTGCCTTGGAGGACGTGTTGAAGAGCATGGTCGGGAACCACGGCACGATCAAGGAGTTTTTCTTCAGCAGCATCATGGGCACGACTGTTTTCTTGAACCACGGCACGATCAGGGAGTTTTTCTACAACAGCATCATGGGCATGATTGTTTTCTTGAACCACGGCATGATCACGGAGTCTTTCGCCAACAGCAACACTTGCATGGTCGTTTTCTTGAACCACAACAACAACATGAAGTTGGTCGGTTGGCAGCTTTGCGTCGGCATGTGCAATTTGAGAACCAGCATGTCGGTGACGAGGGCGAGTTTGAGCATGGACAGTTGTTTCCACAGCATGTTGTCGACCAGGTTAGCATGATTGGGGCCTCCACGTTTTCCTTTGAAGACCAGCAGGATTGGTTGATAGACTCTGGGGCCTCAAGTCACTTGGTTGGTGAGGGCATGTTGTCCAGCGGCCATGTGCAGATCCTGGAGGAGCACGCTGTGAGTGTTCAGTGCAGTCTTGCGTCAGGTGAGCCGATCACTTTGCGTAGGAAAGTTGATTTAAAGGTTTTCTTCGTGACAGTCGAGGGAAGCCTAGTGAGTGCACGCCTCTCCGCTCTTGTTGCTGCTGATTGCTCGCATGCCATCTTGTCCACAGGCCAAATGGCCCAACGTGGGTGGCAAGTTGCTATAAATGCTGAGGGTGTCAACGTGAACCTAGATACTAGTGACGGCAGGCATGTTGTGCTAGGGACTTGCATCTACGGTAACGTCGGTTGGTGCTACTCGGTGCCCTGTGAGCCTCGACATGGACGTGGACTGGGGAGGAGCTTCCAACGACGAGCTGGAGGCGACCCCGGAGAGCCAGGCGGGCGTGACCCCGCAGGGCCTGGCACAGAGCCAGGCGGGCGTGACCCCGCAGGGCCCAGCACAGACTCTGCTGAGCAGTTTCGCGGGGCAGCTGACGGAGATCGTGAACAGGACCTGGAGTGTTGTGACCTCGCGGTCGACGAGCAGCGATTCAGATTCTCCACAGAAGCCGTCAGAGAGCCCAGCGGACCACAGGGAGACGCCACAGCCGACGGATCAGAAGGAGACGCCGCAGCCGGAGACCGGGACCCCCTGGATAGCGAAGGAGACGGCCGATGTGGCCGAGGAGATCGAAGGGCCCACCGAGTCCCTCACTGCGGAGAAGCCACCAGAGGTCCGAGTCCCCAAGAGCAAGCCGCGTCCAAAGCCAGTTGTGGTGGCGTATCCGACAAGGTCAGTGACGGGAGCGGGCCAGGAGGTGTCCCAGACGGGGGCCACAAGCTCAAGGGAGCCAGCCGAGATGAAGGAGACCGAGGGTTGGGGCCTTCACGGTCTTCCTCTGCCACGGCCCCCACCAAGGGTGATCCTCCGCGAGCGCCTCGTGAACTTGAATGTGCCGCCGGAGGTGCCTTGCCAGGCGGAGATGAGTCAGGGCAGCCGCCCAGGCCCGAGGTTGCCGACACCGCCGCGGGTTCCGAAGCGGAGATCGAGGTCGCCGTTGGGGAGAAGCCGTCACCGTTGAGTGTAGGTTCCCGGGACGTTTTGGATGATGGAAAAAGTGGGCCGAGCGATTGCTGGTGGGTTGCCACCGACAAGGAAGCGCTAGGTAACTTCAGCATGTTCGAGCATGATTTGCGGTCGCATTTGCCCTTTAGCAGTTCCTGTGAAGTTTGCTTGAGAGCGCGAGGGTTGAAGCCAGCCTTACGGAGGAGCCAGGTGCACGAGCACGAGATTCAACTCGACCAGTTTTGGCATGGCTCTTTGCGTTTTCTCATCATGGTGCACTCTAGGTCTTTTGCCATTGGCTGTGTGAGCGGTGATCTGACCAGAGAGTTGATTGTTGCAGGCATGTCACAGTGGATGATGCATTTTGGGCTTGCCAATAAAAGTTGCTTGTTCACCTGCGATGCTGAAGGGTATATGAGAGTTTTGTGGCAAACCATGTTGGAGAGTTTTCCTGTGTACCAAGGAACCATTGAACAGTTTGCCGCAGGTCGTCATGCGCCAGTTGCAGAGCGTGCTGTGAGGGCTTTGCGAGAGACCGTCAGTGGTGTTTTGATTCAGATGCAGGACAAAGGCGTGGGTTTGAGGAACAATCGGAAAGCCTTCAACTTTGTGTTTCAGCATGGTTGCCATTGCCACAACAGGTACAACTTGTTGTCTGGATCAGCCTTGACCCCTCTACAAAGGCTGAGAGGGAACCAGCACAAGCCTCACCAGGCCTATGTGTTCGGTAGTACCATTCTACTCTCGGGCCCACCTAGCAAAGCCGCTTCTCTGCCGGGGCGATACACCTATGGAGCCTACCTGGGGCCTGTCTTAGGAAAGGCCTCCCATTGGGCCACCATGCAAGTTCCACACAGTCTCGCTCCGAGATAGTGGATTCTCTTGAGCCCGGACGAAGGCCCTCGCGTGGGCCGCCTTGGACCGATTTTGAAAAATAAAAGGTTGCTTTACTTCTTGCGTTTTCTTCAGTGGCTTTTTCCTTGAGACAACAACGCGACAGAGCATCCCTCTTTTGTCTTGCAGTGCATGAATCACACTCATGCTGTTCGCAGTGCGGATGCTCAAGCTGAGCAAAATTTTTGAGAAGGCTCCTCTAAGATCCCGGTAAAGTGCTGTCTACGAGGTTCCGGGTGCTAAATCCAAGGCTTCATAGTTCCTCGCGGCCTGGGCGGGCGCGCTGCATGGTGCCAAGGACAGAGCTTGAAGAGTTCAGTCTTTAGACTGCAGGCTCAGTTCCTGCTTTTGCAACAGCGCATCACTTGGCTTGAAGGGGCGCCGGAGAGCACTGCCGCTCCCCCCTTTCCTTCATACCTTAGACTAGGATGGAATCCCAGACAAGTGCCGCCGCACCTGCCTCGGCAAAGGCTGCAAATGTTCAAGGTGGGGCTGGTGAGTTCACTTTCCCGCCTTTGCCGCCTCTAGTGGTCAGAGACTTCACAGGTGAGGTGCCATTACCACAGGATTTCCCAGGCTTTGGCGAATCGTCGGACGGCAGCTTCAGTCGAGTTAGCCTAGGTTGCGAGCGTGTCGGGAACGACCTACACCTCACTCAGCTTGAATTCCCGGAAGACTGGGAAGAGGACCCGTCACAGGTCCCCGATGCTTGGACGCCTCCTGGTGTGGAGACCTTGGAGCGAGCCGATAGGGATGTGGCCGGTCTGATGCGAGACATTTTCGGAAGCGACGATTCTCATGTAGGGCACATGGAATCGGGGACAGCCTCGAATGCACCCCGACAGCAGTCGGTTTCTTCGGTCCCTGTTCTTGACCAAGCTGCGTCGTTGGCCCATGCAGATGCCTCTGCTGAAGGGCTTAGCTTGGAAGCCCCCGGGGCATTCGCTTCGACCGCGGGTGTCGTAGATGATGCTTTGGGTTCCTTTGTAGGAGGGCTTGTTAAGCAGGATGTTGCTAGATTCGGCAAACTTGATGACGGTCTTAGGCTTCCGTGGGAGAGTGAGTTCTCCAAGCTGCTTTTCGACCCAGACTGTGTGTGGGACCCTTTGCAAGGTCGCAAGCAGGGGTCGATCTTCCCGCCGATCACACACAATGCCCAGGCAGCCCGCAAACCTGAAGCCGGGTCCAAGGATGCTCCGTCGGGTTCGATTTTCGCCTGGGCCATTGCGTTGGGTTCTGCAGCTCGCGATCCCGCCGCGGAGCGAGAGCGTAAGAGGGAGCAAGGTATCGGCATGTGGAGTAGACTTGTGCTGAGGTACTCTGAGTGCTGCTCTCTTTTCGAGTGTGTCTGTCAGGGAATGAGAAACAGAGAAGCGGGCTACGAGGACGTTGTACTGGCTGTTTCAGCTGCTGTGGGAGTGAAATCACCGCACACCATACACAAACGAGCTGCATCCTTTTGGACCTTCGTTCGATGGCTAGATGTCCACGAGCCCTTAGCCCCGAGCGGGCTGCATGAGGTGCAGGTGTGGAATTTTGTGCAATTCCTCAAGGAAACTTCTGCGCCGGCCTCCAAGGCTGCTTCTGTCCTGAGTGCTTTCAGGTTTGCTCACTTTGTGCTGGGGTTCCGTTTGTCGGGCATAGTTGATTCTAGGAGGATTGCCGGAGCCACTGAGCAGCAGCTTGTGAACGTGCGCAAACTCCGCCAGGCTAAAGATCTTACGGTCTCGCAGGTACTCGAGTTGCACGCAAGGTTGGAGTCGGGAGCCTTGCACTGCTTTGACCGCGTACTCCTCGCTTCTCTGCTGATTAGGCTGTATGCTAGGGCTCGCCCGAGCGATTTCCTTTTCGTTGAGTCGGTCGAGGTTGACTGCCCGCCTGGAGCCGACTACCCGTTGTTAGTGTTCGAAGTTTCCCAGCACAAGGGGGCCAGGAAGGTGCAGCTTAAGACCAAGCTGCTGCCGATCCTAGTTCCCATGATCGGGGTCCACGGAAAGTGCTGGATTGATGAAGCCTTGAGTGCTTTCCGGAAGGCGGGGAGAAGCTTGACTTCGGTTCGGGGTCCTCTGACCTTGGCGCCTGCCGATGAATCAGGGGTCGTCTCTTCGAGGAGGTCCATCGCTTCCTCCGAAGTGGGCAAGATGTTGCGAGCTTTCCTAGGTTTGCCTGAGGAGGTCACCGATCCTTCGGCCCCCAGGGTCACTGCATACTCGTTGCGAGGCACTTGCTTGGGATGGGGAGGTAAGTTCGGGTTTGACGAGGACCTGAAAAGCATCTTGGGGAGACATGCGTCCTCGGTCAAGACTACGCAAGCCATCTACAGCAGAGAACTGTCAGCTGCACCGGTCAGACGGCTTCAGGACATGATCAGAGAAGTTGCAGCCGGAAACTTCTTCCCTGATAACAGTCGCTCGAGTTACTTCCCGAGGCGAGCAGTTGGTAACGAGGAGGTCACGATCCGGGGCTCCGACAAAGGATCAGAGAAGCTCAATCCAGTCAAGGTTGAGGTGGTCAGCAGTGACGAGTCCGAGGCAGGGAACTCTGTTTCCTCGGACAATGAGTGCAGCGATTCCTCTCAGTCATCGCAGTCTTCCTCCTCGTCGTCTGCGAGCGAGGCGGTTCAGCCTGCTGTTCGTAGGTGGAAGCGAGCTAAAGTCGAGGAGCCAGACCAGGTGTGGTATGTGAACACTTCGAGTGGGGTCTTGCATCTGCTTGCCAGCCCCGATGATGTTCCGATGCTGCTCGCATGTGGGCGACCCGTAAGTGGGAACTATCGTGAAGCGACGAGGATCGAAGTCAGTCGTGGCAAAGAGTGCCGGACCTGCCGGCGCAATGTGTGAGGCCCGCGCAGAGCGCGCTTTTGGGCGAACGATGAATGTATCGTGTGCTGGGAAGAAAGCGGTGAGCGAAGTGCTCGTAGCGACGTGCTGTGTGAGCGTGTGGATGTGAACACATGACATGTGAGTTTTGAGCTACTTGCTTGAGTGAATTCGAGTGTGTTCGTCTTCAGAATGTGGGCTCAACATGACGTCCCTTGTAGAGAGTACGCATCACTTCAAGTCGCGATGTACCGAGGTTGGCCTCAGTCGCGAAAGCCTCAGGGCGCTCGCGGACCATGGGATCGATACTTTGAGCAAGCTGGCTTATTCCTGTGGCCAGCCGGGCACGCCGCTGCCTCAATCTGAGTTCGATGATTTCATTTCCACGGTCATGCCAGCGGCACTCTTGGGTGAGAAAGGAAGCGTGAAGCGGCTTCTCTTCGAGAGTCAAGCACTCCTGCTTAATGATCTCAGGGAACAGGTGACCCAGCCCGATAAGTGGTCTACGCGAGACGTTCCGACGGTCGAACGTCAGAAGAGGATGGAGGCCGTGCGAGCCAGCATACCGGGTGTTGTGCTTGAGGGGTCCCTGGAGCCCTCCCATGGTCTCTTGAATGCAGCTTGTCGAATGGAAAGAGAGGGGCAGCTTCGCTACATAGCCCCCGAGCAGTGCGGCACTCGCATGTATGAGATCCAGAATGTTAAGGCCCAGAGTAAAACCCTGTCATTGGAGGAGGGCAAGTTGGCGATTTCTGAGGAGAAAGGGTTGCCAGAAGTAGCCTGCGGGTCAGCCTTGTTATTGCAAGAGGCTTTGAAACGCCGAGGTGTGGCTCTCCAGTTCGCCGGTGTAGCCAGTTACGTGGCACATGAAAGGTATGTCCTCAAACTCTTTGGGCATATGGGGCGAGAGCCCCCGCCAGGCTATGCAAGGACTAGTGTACACCAACTCCTTACGGCAGATAGGCAGGTCTGGACGCGAATGATCGAAAACGAAATCAGTCCGAAAAGGAGTGCAGATGGGACATACCCTGTTGATCGGGCTCTGCTCTCCACACTTGAGACCTTTGACGTAACTGTAGCCCTCCTTCCGCGAAAGTCCGAGGAAAGCAAGAAGAGGGTCGCCACGCCGCACAAGCCCGGGGTTGAGCGAGACACTAAAATTACGAAGCCCCCCAAGGGCAAAGGTAAAGGCAAGAAGGGCACATGGCAGCCCAGTGTGCCGGAAGCCATCCGTAAACTGGGTGGAGTTGCAGAGACTCCCGACAAGAAGCGCATTTGCTTCTCCAGGAATCTGCCGTGCGGCTGCACTCAGGATCCGTGCCCTAAGGGCTTGCATGTTTGTGCATTGTGTTTTGCGCCTGACCATGGTATTCAGGAGTGTCCAAAGAGAAAGAAGTGACTGCAAACAGGTGCTCCGAACAGTTTTGTGTCGACCGATGACAGTGAGGCCGCTGTTACACCAGTCGCATCGACCTCCGCTGGAGGTCATGATTCACCGATGCCAGATTCCATTCAGCTTGATTCGCCGGGGACAATATCCGTTGAGCCGGTGCACCCAGCTGAACAGTTTTGTTCACAGCTTCGGGAAGGTAAGCTTGCCGATGTTTTGCAATTGATCACTATGCTTGAGAGCGAGACCCCGGCGAGGGGACAAGAAGCGCCAAACACTTTCTCCTGGACTTCGGGAGCATATGCCAAAGGACCGCTCAAAGGCGTCAGGAAACACACCTCTGTTTTCCCAGCTTGTACGCGCTTGTTGTGTAAGCTTGTGCTGCAAACTTTCCCAAACGCCGACTTCACTTCTGTTGCGATTTTTAAGAACCTTCAGACTGCGTTGCATGTCGATGTAAATAACGAGATGGGGTCGCAAAATTACTTGATCCCGATTACCGCTTTCCAAGGTGGAGAGGTCTGGCAAAAAGGGCCCGGCAACGACGTCGTGCAGGACGAGCTAGGGTTTAGCCTCTCTGGGTCCTTAGTTCGGGTTGCCGATGGGCCGTGTACCCTAAACCCCCGTGAAACCCACTGCACCATGCCTTGGTCTGGCGACCGGGTGCTGCTGGTCGCCTTCAAACCTAATCACGCTGCAAGCTTGTCTTCGGAGTACCGCCAACGCCTGCTGGAAGCAGGGTTTCCAGAAAGTGCATTCCGTTCCAGGTCGTGCTCTCAGGGCAGCGACTCGACTCGCCCACGGGTTGTGCTCCCAGACCACTTTGTTGAAATGCCTACACGGCCCAGCGACGGTTCTGCTTGCACCTCCGACGCCGTCCCTAATCCTGCAACTTGGTGCGATCCCTTAGTCATTGAATTGTTTTCGGGGTCCGGCCGGGTAACTGCCTGTCTTAAACAGTTGGGGCTATCAGCCGTCGGAGTAGATGCTGACAACCGCAGGTCCATCTCAACATGCCTACAGGCCGATCTGGCCACGCCCAAAGGACAGGACTTGTGCATGGAGTGGATATGATATCGTCACCTAGGTTAGCCGGCCTTTTTGTGACTCCGCCTGCTCACTTGGGCAGTGCTTTGGACCAATTCTTGGCAGCAGCCTTGTTACATGTCCTCGGCCGAGGGGCGGTCTGTGTTTTGGCCCAGTCGGGCGATGGGCCGTTCTGGACGTCCGACTGCTGGAGCAAGGTCTCTTCGCATTTTACTTTTGTGTCGTGCCACGACTGCGCATACGAAGGAAACCACCTGAGCACTACCATCTTTGCTGTCACCGATCGCTCATTTTCGAAGCTTGCTCGATTTTGCTCGGGCAACTCGTGCCGCCAGGACCGTCTGCCTGAGTCCAAATTGCATGGCGCCCATCCGGTGCGTCTTGCCATGCAGATAGCTTGCTGTTTTGCTCAACACTTCGTGCAAAAGGGCTGGCAATCGCCCCCGCAAACTTTTGATGCTTTTGATCCTCGCTTGGAAGTTCCTATGTCTCGTGCTTTGGCTGGTGCCCAACCTCGGGCCAGCAAGATACCGCCACTAGTTAGTGAGCATCAGCGGGTCCTAGTCTTGCAGCACCCTCCGGGGCTCGTGCTGCCGTGTCAGCCGATGCAACGACTCCGAAACCCGTGGCCCGTGCCGCCACAGTGTGGTGCCACCCTGGCACACATCCCGGCAAAAGCTCAGCTGCTCCGGCACGTGCCAATAGTGCAAGCTGGGGGTAAAGAACTGGTGAAAGTTGATTCTTGGGAGATGGCTTGGGGGTTACCCTGGGAGCCTGAGGAGTTCATGCAGAAGGCGTCCGAATCATGTCACCCAAGGTCGATGGGCTCGGTGCTCCCGGCCCCCTTGAATGATACTCTTGAATCCTTGGATAAGTTGGGAGACGCCGAAGTTTCCGCTTTGAGGGCTAGGGTAATCAAGGAGTGGTTGCACTTGGCGACTTCGTTGTCCTCCAATGAGGCGGAGCTGAAGGCCAGCATGCACCCCGATGTCCGTGAGATTACAGCATCCAAACGCATCCTCTTGTGGGAAGCTTTGCTTAAGAAATACGATTACCCAGACCAGTGTGTGTCGAGCCTTCTCAAGGAAGGCGTCCCGTTGGTGGGGCATGCGCCCATTTCGGGAGTCTTTAAACCAAAGTTCAAGCCCATGCAAGCCACGCCGAAGCAAGTTAGGGAGGATTCAAAAGTTTTTCGGGAAAAGGTTAAAAATTCCCTTAAGCCCCAGGACCCCGCCTTAGCAGCAGAAGTTTGCTCCAAGACCGATAAGGAGCGCGAAGCAGGTTGGATCGTTGGTCCCTTGTGCGAGTCCAGCTTGTGTGATGGGATCTTGGTTAGCCGTCGGTTCGGAATCCAGCAAGGCCAGAAGGTAAGGTGCATCGACAATTTGACTTCTTCGGGGGTGAACCTTGCGGTGCAGGCCTATGAGGCTCCGCAGCCTCAGTCTACAGACGTGGTTGCATCCACCTGTCTTCGACTGCTGAAATCCATCAAAAAGAGAGCAGGCAAGGTCTTGTTCAAAATCTTGGGCAAGGCGTTTGATCTCACTGCAGCTTACCGGCAGATGCCAGTCCACCCAGACACAGCCTGGGCAGCGTACGTTTGCTTCGTGCATCCAGACACGAACGAGCGAGTGTACTTTCGGATGAAGGCCATGCCATTTGGATCGGCAATGGCAGTCTACGCTTTCCTTAGGATTAGTCATTCCTTGTGGTTTCTCGGTGCAAAGGCATTGCTTTTGCCTTGGTCGTCGTTTTTCGATGACTTTGTCACTTTTGCGACGACGGGGTGCTCTGCGTCGGCAGAGGCGGCAGTAACGTCAATGTTCAAACTCCTAGGTTGGGCGTTCGCCGAGTCCGGCGAAAAGGCAAATGACTTTTCCGAGTGCTTCCAGGCGCTTGGAATCATGGTGGACCTTCGTGCATGCCTTGATGGCACCATAAGCTTCAAGAACACTGCAAAGCGGGTCTCCGAGATCAGGGCGTTCGTGGGCAAGGTGCTTGAGTCAGGTAGGTTGCCACATCACGAGGCTCTAAGGCTCAGGGGTAGGTGCCAGTTCGCCGATTCGCAAATCTTCGGTCGTACTGGGAAGAAGTGCTTGGGCCTGATCACTGCTCATGCTTACGGCTTTGACGATGTAATCAGTCGCGAACTCAGGGCATCGCTCGAGAAGTTCCTGCTCAGGCTCGAGGTCGGGGCCCCGCGCTTGATCAAGATCCTTGAGGGCGGATCATGGCATGTGTACACAGATGCTTCGTATGAGCCAGGGGCAGGGCATAGTTTCTGCGGCCTAGGAGGGGTGCTGGTTGATCCTACTGGTGTTCCACGAAAATTCTTTTCACTTGTTTTGAGCGATGCACAGAAAAACTTTCTTGGCGAGCAGAATTCTGCACAGATCATCTTCCAGGCTGAAATGCTAGCAATGGCAGTGGCACTGGACGTATGGTTGCAGGACTTGATGGGGCACACGGCAATCTTCTTTGTGGACAATAACGGTGTGCGTGACGCAGCTATCTCTGCGAATGCCAGAGCTTCAGTCGCGAGACGGTTGTTGGAGGCGTTTCTGCAGAAGGAACATAACTCCTCAATCATTCCGTGGTTCGCAAGGGTACCATCCCCATCGAACCCTGCAGACGAACCTTCAAGGGTTGAGCTTGACAGCTTGAGCTTGCTGGGGGTTCAACTCCTTCGTTCGAATGTGACTCAAAGAGTCGACTCTTGCTTGAAGGATGTTCAGGGACTTAGGTAATAGGATTAAGTTGGGGGTGAATGCTAGCAGGGCCCCTCGCTGAGGGCTGCAACTCCCTGCGGACATTTAGGCTTAGCAAAATGCCAAAATGGGCATACGAACTTGGTGCCGACCGGCACTCCAGCAGTTGTTATCCCCAACGTCGCCGATGGAAAAAATACAGTCGTCTGTGCGAGCATCGTGTGCCACTTCAGTCTTGCTGTGCAACTTAGGCGAAGTTCTTTGTGCGAAACCTTTCCAACTCAGTGCAACTTTTACTCAGGAAACTTTTTTGGTAAGTGCAGCTGTTTGGTCCAAGTCGTTCGGCTCAAGAGAACCACACAGTCTCGCTCCGAGATAGTGGATTCTCTTGAGCCCGGACGAAGGCCCTCGCGTGGGCCGCCTTGGACCGATTTTGAAAAATAAAAGGTTGCTTTACTTCTTGCGTTTTCTTCAGTGGCCTTTTCCTTGAGACAACAACGCGACAGAGCATCCCTCTTTTGTCTTGCAGTGCATGAATCACACTCATGCTGTTCGCAGTGCGGATGCTCAAGCTGAGCAAAATTTTTGACCCACCCGCCCACCCTGGCAAGGGGGTGAATGCTAGCAGGGCCCCTCGCTGAGGGCTGCAACTCCCTGCGGACATTTAGGCTTAGCAAAATGCCAAAATGGGCATACGAACTTGGTGCCGACCGGCACTCCAGCAGTTGTTATCCCCAACGTCGCCGATGGAAAAAATACAGTCGTCTGTGCGAGCATCGTGTGCCACTTCAGTCTTGCTGTGCAACTTAGGCGAAGTTCTTTGTGCGAAACCTTTCCAACTCAGTGCAACTTTTACTCAGGAAACTTTTTTGGTAAGTGCAGCTGTTTGGTCCAAGTCGTTCGGCTCAAGAGAAAAGCCTGGAACCGTCGAGGTGGTGCAGACGCCAGCTGTGAAAGCCCTGTTGCCAACGAGGTACGATCTTGAGTTGCTTGGCATGCTTGCGAAGAGAGTTGGTAGCATGGTGCATCGGTTGCCTAAGCTGCCAGATCTTGAGCATGTTGATGATGAGTTGACCGTGTTGCCGTTGAGCTTGACTGAGGATGGCAATCCCCCCAAAGAGTGGTTGCTTGAGCATGGTCGCACGCGTCGTTGCCGAGCTTGTGAGCGTGGGTTGTTTCATGGCGTGAAGCATTCTGTGACTTGCAGGAAGCGCTATCGTGCATGGGTTGAGGAGATGAAGGAAGGAAGCCCAGAGCCTCTGGCGAGACAAGGAGGAGAGTCTGTTGAGGATATCGTTCCGGATCCCGTTGGAGTTGATGATGATGATCCCGTGGTCGAGGTCGAACTTCCCGATGATTATGATGAGGTGACCGTTGCTGAACCTTGGTTGCCCACAGTTGAAGAGTACTTGCCAGAAACCGAGGCACAAGGACCCGAGGAGAGCGAGGACCAGGCAGAGGGCCGAGGCAACGACCCACACGGAGCCGGGGGCATTGGTGATGTGTCAGACCTCGGTGATGTGCCAATGGATGTGGATGCTTGTTGGTCGGTGCCGTCCTATGATGCCTTGGATTGTATTCCACTTGAGGTTGCTGAGGACTTTGCCGTTGGAGTGCAGTGCAGAGTGAGCGTGTTTTCGAGCATTGAGGATGACGGTTGGTCGGAACTTAGAATGGGAGATAGGCTCGTGTACTTGCAGAGGCCGAGTTTTGTACGCGACGACGCCACCGACAAACCCCTCGAACCGGGAAAGGCAGCTGAAGGGATGCGAAAGGAAATTCGTGCCCTCGATACGCTTAAGGTCGGGGATGTGATCTCAAAGTCCGAAGCCGATTCCTACTGCAAAGAACACAGCATCAGAATCCTTTCAATTAGGTGGGTTTCTGTTGGGAAGAAAGACGGAGAGACCAAAGAGGACATTGTTCGGGCGAGGGTTGTTGCCAGGGACTACGCAAGTGGCGGGCCCACCGCAGCAGAGTTGGGAATCAGCAGCCCAACATCGTCGAACGAAGCTTTCAGGTCGTTCTTGGTGTTTGTTTCGGCCACCGACTCAGACATTGTCCTTGCCGACGTCAGTACAGCGTTCCTCTTTGCATTGATCGTCTCCCCTGAGTGTGTCATGCTGCCTCCGAACGTCCGTTTCGCTGACAACTCACGTGTTTTCATGAAGTTGCGTAAAGCGCTCTACGGTCTTCGGTCGGCGTCTTTGGCATGGTATAAGCATCTGAGTGAGCTTGTGAAAGAAATGGGCCTCCATGCTTCTGATACTGAAAAGAGCGTCTTCTCAGGAGAGTACGAGTTTGAAGGAAAGAAGTTTTGGATGCTTCTGCTTGCCTACGTGGGTGATTTGATGATTGCTTGCAAAAGTCGTGACGCAGCGCTGAATTTGATCGAGCGCCTGGGGCGTTCGGTGAAGATCAAGGTCACTGGGATCCTGTCTCGCGACAAGAAGATCGACTTCTTGGGGAGAGTGATCCAGAAGATTGAATGGGGGCTCATGTTGGGGCTTCCAGAGGGCTACTTCACTTCGGTGTATGAGTCCTACGGCATCAAACGGGGGAGCCCAACGCCACCAGATCTTCGAAAAATATTGGATAATTCCCTGGAGAACCCCGATCTCCAGAAACCGTTGTCCACGGAAGCGGCGACGAAATACCGCTCAGCAGTGGGCAAGATCAGTTGGGCGGGGCAAACGAGAATAGATTTGACCTACTTCATCAGCGTTCTGAGTCGAGGGCAATCAACACCTTTGGTTGTACATGAAACCTGCCTTCGGGCTTTCCTTAGGTATCTCATTTCGGTGGATCACCTCAAACAACTCATGAGTGCCGAGGAGTGTTCTGGAAGGGTCGAAGCTTACGTCGATTCGAACTGGGCCCCCGAACGGAATAACGATCGGAGGTCCCTGTCGGGATGTGTTATCCTCGTCGATGGCTTCCCCATCAAGGCATTTACCCGGACACAGACCAGCGTGGCTATGTCGAGCGCAGAAGCCGAGTTGGTTGCAATCACCGAGGGAGCCAAGGAGGCTGTAGGAGTTGTTGCTTTGATTCAGCACATCTGGGGAGTGTTTCGCACCTGTCAGGAGCCACCCGCGATCTATTCAGACTCGCAAGCCGCCATCAACATTGGATCCATGCATGGTTTGCTTCGTCGAGTCAGACACATTGATCTTCGGGTGTGTTGGACGCAGGCTGCGATTCAGGATGAGTTGATTACGTTGTCCTGGGTTCCGGGAGCCCAGAACCCAGCTGATGTCTTCACGATGGCTTTGTCGAAGCCTCAGATCCACCACGAGAGACTTGGGATTGTTGAGCAAGCCCCGCGGCAGTCTCTGTTGTTGGAGGACCTTGATTTTGATCGGTTCGTCTTGTGCAGCATTCTTGGAAGAGTTTAGGCTGAGTCCGTGCTTGAGCGATTCTGTCGCGAGCTTGACGAGGTGAGTGTTGAGAAGAACCGTTGGGTTGTAGTTGAGTTCTGTACCGCGGTGAATTCCGGCATGAAGGTTGCTGCCGAGGCCTTCAAGAACTTGAGGGTTGTTTCTGTCACCGAGGACGAGAACGGACTGAGCGATGAGACCATCGCCGTACTGAGGTGCTTCATTGTGCGCATGGTTGATCATGGTGTGCGCGTGCTTGTGTGGAGTTCAACTCCCTGCACTGGGGGCTGCCTTTACCAGAACCTCCACAAGGGACGCCAAGGACACGAGGCCAGAATCCGAAAGCTTTGGGGAATCCAGAGGAAGCTCTGGAAGAACCTGAACATCCTCATTGCTCCGGTTGAGTCTGTTGCGCTTGAGTTGCAGCCCTACTTTGCGGTTGAGTGGCCTAAGACCTGCCAGTACTGGAACTGGAAGGACGTGAAGAAGACCCTCAACAGCCGCCAGCGTGAGGTGTCCAGCAGCTTGGTTGACGGTTGTGCCGTTGGCATGGTTGGATCAGACGGGCATCTCGTCCACAAGCGTTGGAGGATTGACTGTGACTACAAGCCGCTTGCGTTGCGCCTCGATACTATCCGTTGTACCCAGGATCATGTGCATTCTGAGTCTTTTGACTTGCGTCAGACGCAGCACTATCCGTTGGACATGTGCCGCATTGTGTTGCGATCCTTGAAATGAGCCCAAAACCGCCAGGACCTCAGTTCTTTGTTTCAACTGCAGCCGCAGCCGCGAGGCCACTACCTCTCGAAGAGTTTTGGCCAGAGTTTTTCTCACCTTTTGCGCTTTTCCAATGGACGAGCTCCTTTGGCTTCTTGTTGCCGTGATGGCAGCCTCCGCTGCGGTTTCGAGCTACCTTACTTGGTTGGTCACTTTGTGCGTGGTTGTACCGAGACGGACAGCCAAAGCAAGGGTGCCAGTGGTTGCCGAAGACAGTGAGTCAGAGGGAGAACTTCCCACTGAGCTACCGACCTCACCGCCTTCTACCACTTTGAGCGTTGAAAGCAAGTTTTACGTCTCTTCAGCTGGCAAGACCTTACACCTCTTTCCCAGCTGCCCGGGGCGTAATGCCCGTTTGAAGACGTATCGTGTGTGCATCAATTGCATCAATCGCCTGACGGCATCCTCGACCACTACTACCAAGCAAACTCCAAGAGGGGGTAAAGGATTTCGACACCGTGGTTGAGCATGGTTGGATGGAGTTCGCTTGCTTGCCGCCTAACTTGAGTTTTTGCTTGTTTGTTTTGCACAAGTGTTGACACCGAAGCAATCGCAGCAGGAGAAAGTGTTTCAAGCGCATGTTGCATGATTTGACTTCGCATGAATTTGTTTTCATGATTTCATGAGTGACTGAAGTGCTCTGAAGTGCAGTGGTACGTTCAAGATGTGCCTGACTGCTCAAGTGAAGCCTTGAAGTTCGCCACTTAGAGTTTCGAGCTCAGCTTTGCTTCGCAGCCTTAGTGTTTGTGCAGGTCAAGCAGTAGAGAAAGCTTCCAGCTTGACAGAGAAAGGTTGTGACTGACCGCGAACTGTCTTGGCTCAAGGCGGAGTGAAAAGAAGTCCGAGTGTGTGCAGCGCTTTGCTTTCTGCTCGCTTTTGTGAGAGTGAAGTCCAGCTTGGTCGGCTAGAGTGACTGGGAACAAACTTCGTGAGTGCTTGGTGTTTGTGAACCCCAAGAGCTTGGTCGTGAAGGTTTCGAAGTTTTCCGCCTACAGGAGAGCCGTCGCCAGAGAAGCCTACTCGGCCACTTCTTCACTGGGTCCCAACTCACGAGCAACTTGCTGATGTCCTCACTAAGAAAATGAGCTCCGAAGGCTTTTGGGATTCGGTCGAGAGGGGGCACATTTCTCTCTCCCTTCTGAGACGATAAAGAAGGAAGGAGAGTTTTGATAGCAGTGTCAGTGTACGGCACGTGTGTGCTTGCGACTTGCCACGGCATGTCGATCGACGCTAGAAGCAAAAAGGCGCGGTGCCGCCGCAGTGTAGCCGCATGTTGCGCGCTCAGTTTTGACTGCCAAACATGTATGATGCACACCATTGCGCGATCCAAGGTTCACGGAGAGCGAGAAAATCGTTCCAACCAATTTGTGCTGACTTTGCTGGCCAGGTTTCTTGTTATTGATCTGTTGCAGCTTCTTACTAGAACCGAGCGCAGCAGTCCATCACTCTTTGCACTTTGCAACTGCATCTTTGCCTTGCATTCTTTTCTTTCATCTCTACATTTGTTTGTTGCATTGCACTCCATTGATTCTGTGAGGGCAGAGCCTTGTTGGTGCACAGCCACGCATTTTGCAGGGCCTCATGATGATGGGTGTGTCCTTCATTGCAGTTTTGACAATGTCCACATGCGCGCAAAATGGGTGGTGCCAGCATGCTGTACTTTGCTCGTTTCGCACAATATGTCAATGCATGCAGCCATTCCACTTGCTGTGATGCAGTGCTGCAGCAGTAGTCTGGGCCATGTGCTTTGCGATGGAACCAAACCGAGCGAGCAGAACGATCTCTGCTGGCAAAGCCCGCACGTCGCAGCTTGTTTCACCGCTTTGCTTTCTTATTCTTGCTAGTTAGGCTTCTTGCAGGGACCGAGTGCTGCTGCCGCAGTCATTGAGGCCCACGCCAAAAAGGGGATTCGGATAAGACTTCAAACTCCAGCCTGGAGCTGCGACCTCAATACGTGAAATCCGGGTGTTGGTGTCAACCCGAACGGTGCAAACAATCAGCAAGAGGTCAACCTTCACCCCGAATGCGGCAGCTGGAATCATGAAGAAAACACACGAACTCGTTTTGTGAAGGAGAGATGAAAGCGGTTGAATTCAGGTATGAGAAGTAGAACAACAAGAAATGAAAACGGAAGAAGCCGCCTTAAGGTGAAGAATTTGCAGGGGCTCTGGAATGACACCAAGCGGCGAAAGAAAAAAACAGAAAGAGACGAGGCTCTGCGAGAGAAACGAGAGAGGCCGGGATTTGACTGGAGGAAAGGAAGGAAGAGACGTGGCGTAAAGTAAAGAAAGCTTCGATCGTCTGTGGTTTCCGGGTGTAAAAAAACAGAAAACAACATAATACGGGCCCATGTTTTTGCACATTGCCAGAAAGTACTATAAAAAACACAACAAGCTCCTAGCTTTTCAAGCTGCAGCATTTCCAAAACGCTAAAACTGAAATACCGGCAGAAGCATCGATGTTCGTTACCACGATGCTTCACTCGATTGCGACGTGGTCCCATTGCACCTTGTTCGACCGTGTCCGGATGCCTATTGCACCGTAGGATGGTTGGCTTCTGGCAATACCAAACGTTTTATCCTGCGTGGTTATCTGCTCATAATACTCCACGGGAGGCAGGTTAAAAGTTAGGTTAAACATTGTTACAACCTTCCACGCTCGAAGTTACAAACGCATAGGCCATGGATTCATTGGTGTTTTGTTTGAATTTTTTACATTTTAGTTTTGTTTCGTGTGGCTTCTTCTTTTGTGTTTGTGATTGCGTTTTGTTTCATTAATTAATTGTTCTTTTCTCATTTTATTTCTTCGCAAAAGCCCACCATAAAGCGATTTGGTGTGGCTTCTTCTTCTTTTGTGTTCGTGATTGCGTTTTGTTTGAGTTTCGCAAAAGCCCCATAAAACGATTTCGTGTGGCTTGTTCTGGCCAGGGCAGAGGACTTCGAGGCTCGCAGAGAGACTGAGCGAGGAGACGCTCATTCGCTCCGCGGCGGCCGCAGCATAGTAGGGGCGCCACCTACAATTGAAAGTCCCCGTGGCGGCGGTGATGCCGACACGATTTGGTCTGCGGCTGCGTTTAAACAGAGCTCGGAGGTTGGTTAGGGCAACCAAAAATGGAAGGGTTTGACTTAGAATAGCTGCGTAGCTTATTTATTTACCCTCGGATTTCTGTCTTGCGTGCGTTGGTCTGAAGAATCGCTACATTGATCTCGGCGTCTGTTCGACCCTTGGGGTTCTTGCGATTGAGCCGGGCACCTTTAAAGTAGTTCCGAGGGTCACCCGTTTGGAAATGTCATGACACGTCGGCAAACAGTTCCTGAGAATCCGTCGACAACTCCTGAAATTTCCGCAACACCCTTGTTGGCCTCACGCACAGCCACCGGGCACGCTCCGCGGTCCAGCGGTTTAACCCTCGGCCAGTGGGGAGGACGCATCCACAGAATTCGGATGACGACGCCCCCAAGACCACTTGCCTGCTGAGGGGCCATTAACATAGCTGCCCCAAGCTTCGTTTCAGAATTTGCAGCGTGCCTTCTGCTACCATCCGTTCCTAGCCATACAGTTGCCGCCACCTTGCTTACCGTCGCAAGCAGATCGCAGGGGGAGGTTTGTTTTTCGATGTCGAGGCCATTGTGCAATCCACTTGCAAGCTTGCGGTTTGAGTTGTGCGTTTGTACGAAGACTGTGCCTGGAGGCCTGGAGTATGTCGAGCGTCTTTTCGGAAGCTTGAACGGCTCAAGCCGGATCGATTAGCATAATTGTGTTCTTCCTGCCATTTCAGAAATGGGCAGCGGAAGTTCAGCGCAGCAGACCAAGATGAAGGACGCGACTACTGCGGAGGCCAACTTGGACGAATGGTCGCCGAGAGCATAATGTGTTTTTGCGCGTCTTCTCTTGCCAGGGGTGCACCATAGCTTCGGAACCGTCGAAGGAAACATCTGGAGTTGGAATTTCCTTCGTTGAAAGCATCTGTCTTCCCATCGTCTTGGCAGGAAGACAAGGAGAAGATCGTGGCCGCCCCGGCCAAGCTGGACGAGGTGGGTAGCAGACGTCGAAAAGCTCCGCTTGAGAATATCGGATTTGTTTGCAGACTTTGGTTATTGGCGCGAGAAGCCCGGCGAAGGACACTCATGACCTCGAGACAGATGATGCAGGTGCCGGGCGCACGCAGGCACAAAGTATTGCAAAGCCCACACTACCAAAGAAGTGGTGGAGCGCGCAAAGGGTACCTTCGAGCCATTCTTGCGATTCGCATGTTGCAGGCCGGCAAGGTGGAGAAGGATTCGCACCTGATGATCAAGGGTCGTCCGTGCAAGTGCCAGTGCCGCAAGCGTTCTCAGAAAATCCTAAAAGACAGCCTTGAAAGAGCCCTCTTGGCCAAGGTGCGTCGAGGTCTCCACCTCCGGGGAAGGAGAGGCCCTGATCGTGGCCATTGACATCCTCACAGGCCTTCACGACCATCTTGAACGTCCTTGAACAAGCTCCGAGGTTTCGTTGTCCTGCCGGCTTGTGATGCGTCTGCCGAGGCAAGAAAATGGAACATGTCTGCCCCGCCTCTGACAAGTTGGAGGTGCTGAGGGCTGATGCGAAGTTTACCGAGTACGAGGTGCTGAGGGCTGATGCCGACACAGGACGGCCACAATCCGTTTTCTGCGAACACTTTTGTGATGTTTGGCTGCCAGGAGAACTAAGCCTTATGAAGGAGATGTTCAGCAGCAAGGAACCGTCCTGCTGAGTTTGCCTGGTGAGCTTCAGTTTACCCGCTGCAAGGACGATGTCAAGCTACCCACGGAGACTTGGCAACATCCAGAAAAGCACGACGCAGCACTTGAAAGTCATTCCAGTGTTTATTGGGGTTTAGGAACCAGCACCCCAATACACCTTGAAACTTGAAAAAGTCCTTCATGTTATGCTTTAGGCTATATTCCTTGATCAGGGGGTACTTGGCTCTCTGGGTACTCGGACATGCAAACATATTTCTACAACACACAGCCCAACTCCACATGAGTACGTTTCGACTACTCCTTCTCCCGAACGCTGTGGAGTATCAGCCTTCGTATTCTAGTATATTGTAGTTCGGTATGCTTGCTTTGTCAAGTTATCATTCATCGTGGAACTTGCAGCTGGTGGGTGTGCTCTCGGTTCCGCGGATATTATTTGGCATGCATGCAGACCTTGCGTTTTAGAACAGCTGCCTGGTGAACATACGTTTAGGCTTTTTGTTGTCTGCATTGTCGGGCCTGGTGCCTGTGTTTCCCTTAAGGGATCTGCAGCCAAGCCATTTCTGAAGTACAGATGGGATGTGGCAACCGCTGCGCACCTCATCCAACCAACACGGCTGTCCCGGCGAGTAGCCGGCACCCGAGGACGCTTAGGCTTACACCAATCAGCGGTCCATCTACTATTTCGACCGACATCCTCCCGCTGGTTGTCGAAGCAGCTGAGGACAAGAAGATGAAGGCGGAAATCTGTGACGAGTTTGTGAAAGGCATCGCCGGTTCGGATGGCTTTGGGTTTAGCATATGAGCAAGCGGACACGACTCTTTTCAGGAGAAAAGTCGATCTACGTGACTGTGCAAGCCGCTTGCGGAGAAGAGAAGATCGTCGGCGTCAGGTGCGTCAGATAAGGTGCCAGCACGCCAGCCTTCCGTGGTGTGAGTGCACTTTGAGTGTACCGTCAGGCCATGGCCGGAGAGCTTTTGAGTTGGTGCCCGAATTTTGCAGTACATTGCCTTGCACAACGAACCCTGTGAAGCATCCGAAACCATCATAAACAGCGCGCGGACAGTTTTCTGCTTCACATGGACGGCTGGATGACCTTCTCCATCGCGTGGGATGGACAGACGTGTTTATGCTGGAGTCAGCACCATGGAAAGAGACTGGGGTTGCATGAAAGCGACCCGAATCCTGTGAGGATACCCAGAAACACGGCCCGAAGATCTAGGATTGCTTGATTCAGTGGTGCTGAACAAGTGTAAACAAGTGTTCAACAAGTGTAAAACAAGTTTAAAACAAGTGTAAGTGGTAGTGGTTTCCTCAAAAAGAGGGCAGAGCAAAGCTCAACCGCCGAGGCGACAGGACTCAGGACTCAGCCCCATGCAAGGTCTGTGCTGATAAGAGACGCTGGGGAGATTGTAGGCCGAATAGGGACTAGGCTGAGCTTCATCCGGTCGCCCAAGATCGAGCTTGTGATTGTGCATGTGTTTCAACGCTGGGTAATCTATCTTGGGCCGCTTGGGTCCATTCTTGCAGTGTTAACGACAGCCGGGGCTTTCAGCCACGAGATATGCAGTAGATTCCAACTTTGTGTAAAACACCTGCAGCGATCCTGGCTGATGGACGCCTGGTCACGTCAGGCCGTGCTCGCAGTAGTGACGACGGCAGGCGAGATGTACAGCAGATTCCAATTCCGTTTTTTTCGTTTGCGTTTGCTACAATCATCGTTGATTGATCTGTTGTCACATGAGGTGATGCCGACTTTGGCGGCGACAGCTTTGCAGTAAATTGGCCGAGGCCAGGGGAATTAATTACTTTAGTATATATTTTGTTTGGAGCCACCCTTGAGACTTGTCATTTTTGTCATTTCGAGAAGCTCTGCGGTAAGGCTCCAAACTGCCGCGAACCGTGTCCGCTTCAAGGCCTTACCGCAGAACTTCTCGAAATGACAAGAATGACAAAAATGGCAAGCTCCGGGCCGGCCCCAAAAACATAAGTACTTAATTAATTAATTGGCTCCTCGGGGTAGAGTCCAAAGCTGTCACGGCGTCGCCGTGGGCCCGGGATTGAAATCTCTAAGCTGCCTGACCGCTAAAGGTTCCGCCCGGCGAGTGAGTCGCGCTTTAGGCTCCGCGGAGCCGCGGGGCACCGGAAGCGCGTGCTTCATCAAAGTTTCCGAGCCGTCCGTGGCCCGCACTGTCATCGAATCGTAGGACTCCACGTCCTTGGCGCGGCCGTACTGGGACTGGAACCGGGACAGCCGGCTTTTAGTGCACATGCGTTGATCATGTTTGCCCTTTCGGCGAGGGGGCTGAGCCGTGCGGCGGTCAACCGAACGTGGTGAAAGTAAACTATCAACCTTTCCTTTATAACCCGGAATTCTGGAAAGACGCACCGTTTTCAGATAATTGCTATCTAGGTTGAAGCGTTATTCCCCACCTTTTCGGCTGCTCTCCACCGCCGCCGCCTCCTCCGCCTCCTGCCCCTCCTCCTCCTCCTTCTTCGCCGCCGCCACGATCACACGGAACCGCCACACCATGATGAGGCCGCCACGTGGCGCCGAGCAACAGCAACATACTTAGCAACACATCACGCGGTACCGCTGCACCACCACACGAAAATAAACAATACTAAACAACGCAAGTTTAGCAACGCATGTTTCCAGCACCACACGTAATCGACAGCGCATGAAAGAGTCTTCGCTTTTGTTGTCGCCCGACGGGTCTAGCGTTTGGGCTGTGTGCTTTGGAGCTTCCCGGCTTTTCGCGTCAGAATCAGTTTTGACGTCGCCTGATCTCGATGGGTCTGGCACGAGGGTCCCCACTTTTGGCCTGGCGTAAGGGCTTGGTAAGCCTCATTGCACATGTGCCATGGAAGATCGAATGGGTAGATTCCATTTTCACAGCAACGAGGCACCGAAAACCTGTAAGGCAGCAACCTATTCTGCGTGTTGTCCTGGTGCAAGTTCCGAGTAAAGATCCTTCGTGACACGGCATTTGAACACTACGTGGCTAGATGGACATATGAATAGTGGAACATCAGCAAGCTTTTCAGCTTATGTCCGCCGATGTAGCGCATTCTGCTGCATGCCACTTGGAATGATCAAGCAGCTTCTAGAGACGCGGCATGTTGTGTGAGTGACACTTACGATTCTTCTGCCAAGGCTGGTGGGATGATCCAGACCACGCAGTCCTTCGAAGCTCGTGGTCCAGAAAACCGCGTGATTGATGTCGCTAGGGCCTTGTCCACAGCCGTAAGGTGCGCGGGATAACCGTGATTCTTTGCAAATTGGTGTGGGCTTGGTCAAAAGCATCAGTGCTCCTCTTGGTTTTGGCCATGTTGGCCACGTGCCCAGGTGTTGCGCGATGCATTGGAGAAGCTTCGGAACACGGCCCCGAAAAAACTCAAGGACGTGTGCGTGAGAAGCTTGAACCTCATGTGTCGCTCTGCCGAGCCTCCGGTACGTTACGTCGGCGACAGTGTCCCTAGTGCGAGAGGAGCTGCGGGATGTTGTGGAAGCCGACTTGAAAACGTGCTGCACCCGGAGTTGCAGTCAAACTCTGCGAGTCGGAGAGGAACTGGGGTGATGTCAGACCAGCCAGCTGTTGTGAGTTATGTCAGGTTGGAGAATCTGCCCGCCTCGGGGGCGAATGTTTCCGCGAATGACTTCTTTCAGTCGTTCAAGCTCGGCTGTGAAGCTGCAGGTGCATTCGTATCGGAGTTTCTCTTGAACATCGATGTTTCGATGACTGCATGCGAGGTCTGCCGAAGTTGGTGGTCATTGCTTTGGAGGCATGCCATTCGCAGTGCAGCATTGCAGCGCTGTCGACAAACAGTTGTCTGCAACTCCGCACGTCTTCAAGTTTCAGGTGCATTGCTTGGATGCATGTGCTTAGCCTCGTGTATTGGATGTGTGTCTCAAGCAACACTAGCACATTCACTTATCACGTCTATTGCCATCAACAGGCCATCCAAAAGCAAATCACCTACGGCTTCCTCACTGGCAGAGGCAGCTTTTGAGAGAGACTTCCTTGTAGAGTGGGCTTGCTTGCAAGTTTCGCAAGGTCCAGACCCATTCAAGCCAGAGAACGGGCGGCGTCTCATCGCGACAAGCTAAGTGCTTCCTTTCATGCTCGCGGTTGCGACATGCTAGTGCTGCTAGTGCTACTGTGCCGACAAGCACCAGCTAAGGATGCTGTGGTGGATTCCGTCTGCAACTGTGCAGAGTCTGCTGATGACACAGTTCGCACCTCTGCAGCCTGCAGCATATCCTGCCAGTGACTGCGTGCCTTGTCGTTTCGTTTAGAACTCGATGAGGTGCAGATGCACATGATCAGCACGCTGCTTGCTGCTGTAACCTCGCAGGTCTGCGAGGCCTTGAAAGCAGCGCATGATTTGTTTTGCCGCGTATGTTTCGTATGTAATGTGGCCAGCACACTTCGCTTTGAACTGAATCCTTTAAACTTGGCTGTCACAGCACGAAGTCGATGCAGTGCCAATGCCATAGTGTAATCTGATTGCTGCAGCTGATGAGTTCCACACCGACACTCGGGGCAAGTTGAAGCCTAGACTGCCAAATGCCAAGCTAGCGGCAGGCAAGGTCCTTATGTAGGAGGTGAGGAAAGGCTGAGACCTGCCGTAGATGGTTTCACACAAGCACGATTTCCGCTCACGACGATCAGTCGCCGGCTGATTCAACGACTTCGTTGCTCGCTCAGGTCCACGGCCAGAGTCTGATGTTGGCAGTGGATACGTGCATGAAGCTGTACCGGGACCAGGGTTGAAGAAGATCATCGTCATAGGTCACGGCTTGCGGTCTGCTGTTACCGGTTACAGGATCTGAACTCGTTGTGAACCGCAAACAGCTGTTCCTCAGAAGGTAGGGCCGCAGGACTCGAAAAGCCAGTCCAACCAGCGCATGGCACAAACTGCCTTGACTCAGATGCTTTCAGCGGCGTGCTCAGGTGTTGATCTCACCAGTTGAGGTAAAACCGGAAGATGCACACGAGGTCATCACCCAGCGCTTGGAGCTGAGCTCTGCCGACATGCTCGGCGCCCGGTGCTGGCGCTGGCGCTGGCGTGAACTCGGCCTGTGGTTTCCACTGCACCGAGTTGTAGGTCGAGCCGAGCGGAGGAGGTCCTGGGCTCGCGGCGGCTTGGCGGCAAAGATCGGCAAAGCTCAAAGGCGAATCCGAAGCCAGCAGCCGATGTTCGAGGTCTGGCGGCGCTTCCGGCGCTGCGAGCTCGGAGCAGCTGGCGGCGGTGGTAGCTGCGGCCCCACCGGCCTTCGCCCGGAGCCTTCGCGTGTGTCCAGAGATGATGCGTGGCCTTCAGCGTGGCATTCTGTAGGCCAATGCCAATGCAGACCTGGCACAGATGCCCAAAGGCTTGGCTATTGCTCAAATTGTTCGAAGGAGAGCATTGCTGACTGCACTCAGGGCAGCTGCTGAACGAGTGGATGTCATCTTACCTGTCTGCAAAGATTGACACCTTGGTGCATGTCTCAGCAGATGTCTCTTTCACTATCTTCTGCATGCTCTTCAGTTGCAAAGCGCTTCTGCAGGCATGGAACCATGAAAAAGAGAACGGCCAGAAGGGTGAGGCCTGGCATCCTTCTCCATGTCTACTTGACGCGCAGGGTGAATCTGCGCAGACGCCTCTGGGAGGACCCCCCTCCTGGCAAGTTCGGATGGTGTGTTTCCTGACTAGCAGTTATGCCGTTATGCAGGCTTTTCTGCAGACATGTCATATGTCAATAGTTTTCGCTTGTGCTGGCACAGGTTGTTTGCAGAAATACTGCCAACCACTATTGCGTCGACACGAGGGACTCGGTTTGCGGGCCAGCCTCTTCCACACATGTCGCTTTGATCACAAGCTAGCCTTGAAGTTGGTTGTGTCTTGCAGGCATGCGTGCAAATACCGCAACCTGGAGCGTCTGTCGCTGGTGGAGAAATATTATGGTGCAAAGCGAGAGGAGGCAGGGCATTCAGGCAGCAGCTTCACATGCCATATTGCTCGTAGCAACTAGCAGGCCTCCTCTCCAGCAGCGTCTCCATCGGAGACTTGGACTAGCAAAGACGAGTGGCTTTCGTAGCATCGATCTATCCCTTGCTTTTCGGAAAGCCCCTGTTGAGGTGTCCAGCAACGCTCCCGCTGTACCTTCGCAGTCCTCCAGGGACACCTTCGCGAACAGGGACGAAGCAGCGGCCTATCGCTAGAACTCTTACAGCTCGAGCAGCCGTGAACGAACAATCGAGGCGTCTTCTGCAATCGCAGATGTTTCCAGTGCCAAGTCCATGAATGTTTACCATCAGGACAGCTGCCCACACAGCCGGCGTAGCTGAGTGTGCAGTGTCTCAGATGCCCAGAAGGACTCTGTCATCATTCTGACGTACCTGATCAACAGCAGTGCCAAGGAGCGATTTTTTCTCCGGCCATCACAGAAATCAGAAACTCCAGTGCATGTTCTAAACCCCGCGATCCGATACTGATCAGAGCTTGTTGGGGGCCTTGGGCCTGGCCCTGAGGAGTCGGTGCAGAGCCAGGCCGACTCCAGAGCTATCAGGACGCTGTCCCGAGAACGAAGGGTCAAGGGTCTAAGTGTCCCTTTCGGTCTCTCCAACGGCCCTGGGCCTGACTTCCTGGCGCAGGAACAAGCGTATTGCCCTGGAGCTCATCTTGGGTGTCCTCTCAAATGCAGGACCCGTTTTCAGGCAAGCCGCTGTATGGGGGGCCGGGGCGCAAATGGAGGGACCACACTAGACAGAGCTTTAAGCGCGGGGCACCTGCGGATTCGTGGAATGGCGGCGACTCATGCAAGGTCATCCAAGCATTTCGTTGACATCCTCAAGAAGCTCGTAGGCGTCTTCCGGCTCAAGTTGCCCGAGTGTGCGGCTATGCTAGACAGAGGTGTGTGGTTGCCAAGGACTCCTTGATCAAGAACAGTGTTTCACCGATCCCCAAGATCTTTGGGCTCTCTTTGCAAATTTTCGTTCCCGCCTTGGCCAGTCGTTGAAAAGCTAAGTGGCAAACGCCCGGCTCAGATGGCACAGGTGTCACTGATAACGAATTTCAAGGAGCATTTGAGGGACGAAATCGGTGTGGCTGCCTCAGACATTGAAGTGGCCCCGTCTGCGGGTCTTGCACTGTACTGGTCACAAGGTGTTCATCGAGCAGATTTTCCTGAAGATCCTCGAAAGCGGGAACTCTGACTTCCTTCACAAGAGCAGGGTGGGCAGCTTATCGGCCAGCCATTGGGAGCTCTGGTTCCAGTCACTGGGAGCTCTCTGTTCGGGTGATTTAGGTGCTGCAAATCTTCTACAAACTCTGTACAGATGCGCCCAAGTCCCAGCACTTCTTTGAAGTGTCGTTTCTGCATGGCTGCCGGCTTGTCAGGACCACGCCGCTCGAACTGTTCCTGAACTACGACTGCGATGTAGACGAGAAGAACATCTTTGACTTTTGACCAAACTCCACGATGTGATTTTCATGAGACTGATTGGAGCCTTGGCCACTTCGGTGCATTCAGGAGCGGACAATCGATTGTTTGTCCAAGATCGCTCAGGGGAAGTACACTGCTGCGCCAAGCCAAGTGTTGCGTTCGAAGGAGCAGACGATGCAGCATGTTTCTCAACGGTTCAGGTTGAACATGCCAACCTCATCCAGCCACATCAGGCCAGCTGAAAGCTCCTCCAAGGATCTTAGAGCCCGTGTCGTATGGCAGGAGCAGGAGCTGAAACAGTTGGCCTTGCAATCTCTGGTCCGGGGCCCCTGAAAATACACACGTCTGCGAGCAGAGCCCTCCCAAGCTGAGGTCACCCTCATGGGTTCCATCGTCGACTGGGCCGGGATCTCTTGGAGCTCGAGGTTGCTTTCTCCGCTGCTTTAGCTGCGAAGATCCCTCCCGCAGGCTCGAAGAATGGCCGAGGCCCGGCCTTCGACACTGCATATATATATATATATATATTATATACCCGTTCTGTATATATATATATATATATATATATATATATATATATATATATATATATATATATATATATATATATATTATATTATATATACACATTTAAGTACATACTCATTCATGCATAAGAATATTAATCTACTGTATAATAATTTATTGAATATGGTACAATTGAGCTATATATACTAAAGACTACATATATAACTTATATAGCATCACGGAACCAGATCTCCACTCTCGGACCCAGGATCAGAAGATTCCCATCCTTGGCCAGGGCAGCGAGGATGCCAAGGCGACGTTTCAGGCTCAAGGCCTCAGGTTCCCAGGCTTCTGTAACCTTGGTTTGGTGTTTCGGGTTTATGCATGCGGTCTCTCGGACAGTCTCGAAGCAATCACGAAGGAGACTAGACTACAGAATCATTACGAATTGGAGTCCATCAGCGGTGTTCCGGGTTTAGGGCTCAGGCTTTAGGCTTAGGGTTTGGCATGTGGGGTTTAGGGTTTAGTTCTTAGCCCCACCAAAGCCAATTCCACCCAGCTACCCGTACCTGAAGTTTTTATGGGCAGGCGAAAGATGGACCCGAGAGCGACGGGGAGGACCGCGGATTTTAGAGCGTTTGTGATTGGAGTGCGATTCTGGACGCTTTCTTTGCTCGTGCCCAGGACGATGCGAGTGATGTCGTTCCTTCTCTGACAACAAGTGCATCTCAGTATTCTCAGTCTTCTGTGGTCCCGGCATGTCACGACAATTGTTCCCTTCACACTTACAGCGCTAGTTGCAGCCAGGGTGCCCAAACGAGCAGCTTCAAAGAGCAAAAGCAGAGAAAGCTCGACCTGCAAATAGGCATCAACAAGTCCGAGCCTCAAGGCTCCGCATCTTGGGGGATTTTGGCCTTTATGCACGGAGTGATGTGAGGTTTAACATGAAGCCAAAGCGTGGCATCGAGTACTTGAAGAAGAATGGCTTTGCGTGCAACTCAGCATCGAAGGGTCCGCACTCGAGCTGGCCAGTACTACCGTTACTACCTCCCGTGGCCAGTTGACCGATGACCCGGCTTCACTGGCTGCGCTCTTCAAGAACACAGAGCTTGGTTGGGCGCCTAATGGGGCCCACCGCTGCGTCGCAGCCTGCTTGAGGGCATTTGTTGCATTGGGCTAACCTGGCCACAGCGCAATGCCCGATCCAGGCCTGGACAAGACGGCCATCGGTGACTATTTGGGCGAGGCCAGTGTTTGGGCTATGGTTTGTGCAGCGAGCATACCGGCGTAACGTAGTTCGAAGACCACTTGTTGGGGCACACAAGGACAAGCCATTCAACAAAAGCGCGCTCTTTGCGCTTGTAGACGGCTTGGACTTCAAGGCTCAGGCCCGCTGCCCGCTGCCCCTTCTTGTGGAAACCTCGGGCAACTGGATGAGCCCGGCATCCGCCAGTCCCTGGACGGATCATTGAGACACTTCCTCTCGTACTTCCGACTCCCGGGAGAGGCCCGGGCCTTTGCCGCCTTTGCCCTCCAAGCAAAGCGCGATCGGAGAGGCCCAGAAAATCGATCGGATGATGGAGAAGTTCGCAGAGAAGTATTGCAGCGACAACCCTGAGCGGTTTGCCAATGCGGACTGTGCGTTCGTTCCTTTGTCTGCACTTTGACACAAGATTCACAAGACCTTGGATCGATCTAGGGCTGAGCATTGCAAGGTGCTGTCGTTCTCGTTGATCATGCTGCAGACCGACCTCCACAATCCAGGCTGGAAAGGATCCCATGACAGTTCAGGAACTTCCTCTCGGAAACCCCTGCTGTGTTGAACAGATTTCGGCCACGCTTTTGGGCCTCTGCAGGCATCAAGAACAAGATGACCAAGGATGAGTTTGTGAAGAACAACCGAGGCATCAACGACCATCAGGACAGCAGCCCTCTCAGTGAATTCGTGCATCGAAGCCGGTGCTGCTTCAGGACCTCCCACGAGAATATCTTGAGGGACTCTATGATGGCACTTGGACGGCAAGTAGCTGTGCGGACTTCTGACACAGGTTCCACTGTAGTCTCGAATGATTGCATCCAGAGGCGTTCTTCACAACCCGATTTCATTGCAAGAGGACCAAGAGGCTCACCGGCCAACTTGCAATGCCATACATCCATTGCCCCTCGTGTCTGTGAGGCCAGAAATCGACAAGAGTCACAGGCAGCTAGAGACTCGAACCAGAAGCCAGGGTCCTATTCTTCCCTGGAAGATGAGCACTTAGGGCCGCCGCACGTCAGAATCTCGACGCTCAGCATGTTCAGTTCCATTCTCTTTGAGGTACGAGCTTTTCGTCAAAGAGACGGAAAGCATGGTACAAAAGACGAAGGCTGACAAAAAGTGTGCATTAAAGTCAGGTCGTTGAAACACAGAAGAGGAGCATGAGCTGAGCTCCGCCTCTGAGGCAGCGATGCAGATGCGAAGGAAGAGCTCCGCCTACGTGGTCGCTCAAAGCTCTTGCCTCGGACGCCGCGGAGCGCAGAGCTCCAGAGCGAGCGCTTCTTCTGCTCGAGCTTCTGTGCATCAGGCGTTGAGCACGTGAAGCCCCTCTTCGAGGTGCTTTGGCTTTCGAGTGCATCTTCTTGATTTTTTGAGTGTCAGAGGGTGGTCTCTGTCTCCGCTGCGAAGTCGTCCTCTCGTGCCACAGGTGGCCTGCTGGCCATACCTGGCGACGCTGGCGGTGCTGCTGGAGATGGAGGTGCACTCGCTGTCATGTAATGTCCGGGCTGTGCTTGTCGCTGACCTCCAGTTTTGTCATTCGATGGAAAAGTGCCATTTGACAGCAGCATATATATATATATATATATGTATAGAGTGAGCCCACGGTCGAAAACATTCTCGAAAGGCATCGGCAGTAGCAGGTACTAAGGCGAGTGTACGGCATTTGTTCGGCAAGCAAGCATTCGTTCACCGTCCCTTCGCCTCCATGAACGCGTTTTGGACCTGGCTTCTGGTGACGGGCGCCGGCTCTTCGGAAGTCTCTGTTAATTTCTCTGAAGTGATCCGGACTTCGCGTACTTTGACCACACTCCAGGTGGAGTAGTATTTCAGTTTCTTTAGAAGCTTCAGATGTTAGAAGTCCGGTAGAATAGACCACTGCCCTGCCCTGCAGGTGGTCTCTAACCCCATCTTGGACCGCACTTTCGTTGCGCCTAACGGCACGAGCTTCGCGAATCCGATTCACGATGCTGCCTGGGCCTCCTTGAAGGCTTTGCAGGCCGACTTGGTGCGCTTCGTACCTTGGTTTCCTTATCCCAAGAAGAGTGTGGCAGAGCTGGATGCCCCCACTCAGAGCAAAACATCCTGGGACTTCACGAACATCATGCCGCAGCTGGAGGACTTTATGGATGCGGTCTATGGGCAGAATCATACTGTGGTTCTCAATTTTGCAACGCAGCCCTGCTGGCTTTTCGGGGATGCCAAGAATCAAACGCAGAATTGTTCGTACCCATCAAACCCGGACGAGTCCTTCTTCGGGTATGTGCGTGGCGACAGACGGAATCTCCTGGATCCGAGTGGCAAGACCATGGCTGCATACTTCGGACGACTTTTATCATATCTTGTGAAAGGTGAGTTCGTAGACGAGAATGGGATCACGCACACGGGAGGGCCTGGCTACACTCGCTTCAACCGCCAAAACGGCCATGTCTGGGAGTTGTTCAACGAGGGTGAGCATGGTTACACCGCCTCTGAATATATTCATGACTATGACGTGATCGTGCCTGAGATGATCAAAGCCGTCGGTGGCTTGAACCATGCCCCGGCCTTCATGGGGATCGGTGGAGTCTCCAATCCCACGGATTGGATCCCGCCTTTCTTGAACCGTAGCAACCACAGCTCACCTGTACCTCCGATTGACTACATCTCAGTGCACCACTATGCAGGATGCGCTAATCGTACAGATCCTTCTACCTATTCCTCAGGCTTCTTTGGTGATTTCGCAGCATGGATGAAGACTTTCAAAGAGACCGTCTTGGCAATGCGTGATTCGTCGTCGTTCCCTGCTGTCAAGATTGATTTGGACGAGCTCGGAGTCATCATGCCGGGCGACAACGATCCATCCCGGGGCCTCGATGCGGACCTTCCTGACATCTACTGGAACGCCGCGGGGGCCGCCTACGCCTACGTCTTTGCAACCCTGGCTCCCCTGGGTGTGGAAGTGCTGGGTCAATCACAGCTGGCAGGAAGCCCGAAGATCCCGGAGTGGGGGATTCCCCTCCCGCAGTATCCCAGTGTCAGCTTGTTAGACTGGCGAACAGGTTTGGGCAATGCTCGATACTGGGTTCTGAAGCTCCTGATCGAAGAGTTTGCACCCGGAGATCTGCTGGTGTCGACGCATTGCCAGTCCTCTGACGATGCTCCGGGGCCGTTGAGTTGCATGGGAGCCGTTGCGAAGGATGGATCCCACAAGCTTCTGATCGTGAACCACTTGAATGCTCTTCAGACGGTGAGGCTGAGCGGCTTCACAGCCGGCAGTCTGGCATTGAGAGTTGTTGATCCCAAGTCTGTACAGAGGGCAAGTTCCGACGGCATCCGTAATTCTACCACGGATGCCAGTCAGCCATTTAATTTAGATGCCTTCGCGGTGGTGGTTGCATCTCGTGGCCCCTCTGTATCGGCAGTCTTTGTGTAGTGAGCTTAGCTTTCCTCCTCCCAAATTTTGAGTAGTTTTGTCTCATGGAGGAGGTATGAACCGAAGAACAGACGCTTCTCTCGGTTTTGCATGCCGAACTTCAGCGAAGCAGATGGGCATTCTTCGGCCAGGGCACACCCCAGAGCATCGAGCTCTGCATTGAGGGCTTCAAGCACTGCATTAGGTGGGGCCACGGCTTCGCTGTAGATCGAGCTTTGTGGGGCGGGGTACTGGGCTGCTCTGCCTCAGGATCGCTGCACGCTTCGACATGGACACGGAGCGCGATGCTTTTGTTTCGTCCTTGGCCAAGTTCACCTACCTGACGACGATCAAGGCGGGAAAGTCGTGATTCCAAGACATGAAGGGTTCTTCTACATGCAGCTGCTTGCAGGAGATGAAGCAGAAGAACATCGAGTGCATCAAGGCGAGGCCGTAAACCCTTTTGAAAGAGAGGTTTGGAGCCACCGCTGTTTGGCCGAGCTCCCGTCCTGGAGGCCTTGCTTTCCATCGGACTCTCTGAGGGAAACAACCTGGGACCCTCCTGGCTCTATGCAGGAATCTTAGAGAGAAGACGATCGCAACGTGAGTCGAAGGAGGTCTTTCCAAAGCTGCCAGGTCTTGCACTGCATCTCCCAGCTGGAGCGGCTCCAACTGATCGGCACCCGTGGTGCCAGGTGCGCGAAACTTCTCAGCGCATCTTGGGAGCCGCTCCGGAAAGTGGCTTTGAAGGCAGGACTTCCAGTTCTTCCAGTTGGAAGAGGAGGTTCGGATCATTAACGCCAAGCTGCTCTTGTACCGAACATCACGTGTGTTTTTGCAGCATCGTCACGACCAGGCGCTCTCGCCCGGATCTGCGAGCAGGAGGGTTGTTGCCATCGACACGAGGTGGCTTTACAGCTGATCTGAGCTTCAGGACCAATGCCAGCATTGCCGGGCAACAGGCTTGCCCAGAGGAAGTATTGGAACAGACGAGCCTCAGCGTTATCATGTCTCTTCATATTGCAGGTTGTCAAACGTCGTGCACATGGTTTGGGGGTGTCAGTGCCCAAGCATCATTCCATGATGTGAGAGATGAGATGTCCAGCCGTGCTGAGCGATTTTTGTAGAAAATCTCTGTCACAGGTCCGCCTTGGTTGCCATTGGCCAGGACGATCGCAACGTCGAGCTGGCCCGGGACCCAAACCGGACTGAAGGACTGCAGCGTTTGGGGCTCCCAAAGCGGTGAGTTTTCGGAGGTGAACTCGGAGTCCATCGCTTCGCAGATTGACGCTTCTCAGATTGAGTTGCTCTTCAACAAGCGCAGACCTGAGCAGCGTGGAAGCGCCCCAAGTTCGTGTCGGGCTGTCGAGCTGGAGTGGGGAGGTCCACGCAGCTGTCTCCACCCGCCGTGGTCCACTTCGTGACTCAGTTGGCGAAGGCGGAAGTCTGAGTGCTGCCGGGCCGTGCTCTCTGCCCCCCAAGAAGAAGAAGTGAAGCGCTTCTTCTTGAGGTCTCCAAGGAAGAGCTGGCCCTGGCCGACCAGCCCCGCATCTTCTCTTTACAGAAGCTGGTGGAGGCACCGCGGGATTCGAGGGCTCCTGTGGACATGCAAAAAACCTAGGAGTGCTGTGGCGCTAGCGCCGCTGCGAGTTGGGGTCAGGTGGCCGACTTCAACATGGGGAGGATGCGAGTTGTTTGGGGCCGGATATGGCGTGTCCTGAGCAGCCATTTTGTGGATGCCTCTTGGATGCACCTCTATTCCTATCTGCTATCTGTGTTCCATGCGTTCCATCGTTGCTGCTTGCTGAGGTGGCTGCTCATCAGAATGTGCGGGTGTGCCACTACGTCTTTGGGCTGCAGAGAGCCAACAAGACTCATAGCAAAACAGCAAATGCCATGCCTTTTCCGGCAGCACACCTTTCGTGACGAGACGGGTCCCAGCCTCCCTGGGCAGGCCATGGACTCCCTCCGTCAGCTGACGATGAAGTTCCTGGAGAAGGACGAGCTCGCGGGCTACAACTTCCAGGCGCGCCTCCGAGCTTCCGTGCTCCGACTTCGAGCCCCGCCTTCCTCGAAAGGCAGATTTCCTGAAGCCCTTCGAGACCATTATGGCTCCAGCCTCGGAAGAAGCTGAAGCGCTCGCTCTGGCTGTGTGGGGTTCTTGAGGTCGGGCCTCCACCCGTCAGCAAGGAGGTCAAGGACTGCAGTGGCATATTCCAGTGCTCAGATGTCCTTAGATGTCCTTAGCCTCCTGCCCCGGCTCTTCGGCGCGGAGGCTCGGTCCGAACCCGCACTCTTGTGCGTTATGCGTAACGTTCGCCATCTTCGCCCATTCCCCAAAGCCTCTCTGGGGCTCGGATCTCGTTTCGCAAGGCGCACGCAAGGTCGAAGAAGTGACGCGAGTGGCGAAGGGAGGGTGGGGACGACGAGCCGTGGAGGTTCAGGCCCGACATTTGGCGGGCGTGGACAAGCGGGACGGGCGTGATATCCGGTTGATGGGCAAAACGAGCCTGAGTTAGCCCGACCCTTCTTGCCATTTTCAGGACTGATTGTTTTGTACCAGTGTTGCAAAATCCACGAGAATGGCAACTGCATCCTTTAGAGCAGCTATGCTATACGGGTTTTTCAATTTGTCTTTGCATCCAATGCGCGTGTCACAGGACTACCTGGTCCACATCATTGCTTATATGGCTGATGCCACATCCTCAGATATCGTTTCATTTCTGCTCGCTTGATCCTGGATGCTTGCTACGACGAAGCGCCTTTGCTCACCCTGTCTTGTGCCGCCCGGGCACAAGGCAAGCTTTCGGAGCATCCGGTGCTGACCTTAGCAGAGCCTTCCTTCCTCCCTGGCCTAACATGTGGTTGGAAAAGGTCCGGATGGAAAGCGGTTCTCCACATTTGTGCTGCCGCTGCTCAAGATCCGTCACTCGGGGAGGCCTATGTTGCAGAGCCTTTTGCACCCGTGAGTGCTCCTAGCCTCATCAGCACAGGCGACAGTCGAGGTAGCCTTCAAAGTGGTGGAGAAGGTTCTCACTGATCCTCTTTTCAGCTTCTGCGCACCGGTAGTGATGGGAGGTCAATTTAGACGGCTCTTACCACATTTTCGTGGAGAACTTCACGGACGGCATTCGGGCCCTGCTCTCCTTCGCACAGTGCAAGGCTCTCCACGCAGATGTTCTCCTCCGATGTGGGGGAGCTCTGTGAGTTCAGGTCCAGGACAAGAAAATCATTGCCCTCAAGGACGCGCAGTCCCAGGGCGAAGAGAAGACAGCAGCCACGAAAGAGGCGCCTGGGACGGGAGGAGCCTCACAGGTTCGACTTCAGTGCTGTGTGGTCCCGACGAGCAAATGCGATGCCACAGGTCAGGGAGGACATCTCGGTTCTGGCGATAGGTTTCCTCCTCAAGGCGATTGGCTTGCTTCTACCCTGTGGCTTCGATGTCGGCAACAGGTTCATGTGTAAGGGCCGCAAGGGCTGCATCAGGAACAGTACGGAAGGCTGCACAGACTGGGGCCCTTGTTCAGTGTGCTGATGCAAAAGTGGCAGCAATTATACCGTAAGTTTATGTGAATAATACACATTAAGCCAAGGCTTGTTACAGGTCTGACTGCGCAGCACCGACATTAAATCTAGCACATCCAGGAAGCCGGTGGGCTACAAGCAGTAAAAAGCAAGAGTATGGTGGTAAGTACGTCGGGATAGGTCGTCTGAGCCCGGCCTCCGTGAGAGTGTCGAACTGTCTGGTTTGCTTTCACCAGTGGCTTGTTGTCGTTCCCGGAGGCCGCCGAATACTTAGCCGATCCACAAACGAAAGATCTCCCATCGGGTACTTCCCTGCCCCAGGACTTGATGCGGGGCGAAATGACAGGATAAGAGTGAGTCGTCATCATAGTCATCACGACCGGAGGATGTGCATTCTGTGACGGAGGGCCATCCAGCTGCAGCCTGGAACGGGCCCTGGCAAAGCACAGCAGCTAATTCCTGGATTTTCCTGTCTTGCAAGGTTTCCCATTCTGCGGGGCCTTTCCATGCTGGTGGGTGACCCACGAAGAGAGGCGCCACACTCGATATTTCGCCGTGCGGTTGTCTTGTGCAGAATTCTTTGGGCTGTTGGTTCAGGTAAGATCCAAGTCACTGAATGGCGTCTTCGACATCCTCCGAGAACATGGAAGGCAAGTCTTCGACGAGGATGCCCGGTCGTTGACGGTGGCCGTTTGCATCGGTGGCAGTTTGTAGGTCAGGCAAGCAGACGTATCAGGAAGGCCTGATCGAGTGTTGCACTAGATGCAACGCACCAGGACACTTGGCGCATGGTTTTCAACGGAGCCACGGACACAGCATGAAAGTGGCACCGGCAAGCTCACATGTCAGGGAAGACGATGCACATCAGCTGCCTACAGGTCATCAAGCCGCTGTTCGATGACATTCACCATCAGCTTGCCCCGCCACCTGATCACAAGGCGCATTCAGTCGAGGTCCAGGTTGTCATTCATGGTAAAACGCCGGACATTCCCTGCAGCTTGCAGTCACGCTGGGGGATCAGCCAGCACCCGTCCGGACGCCCCACCCGACTCCCACCGGAGACCCAGGTTAAGGTTGAGGCCAGAGCGCAGAATTGAAGACATGCAGCATGCAACCGCACCAAAGGGTCTTCAACAATCCGGTCCGAAGCAGCCCAGCACTAGTCCGACTGCAGTCGCAGGAAGTGAAGAGTTCGGCAGTTGCGACTGAGCTTGGTGTTGAGATGTTTTGATACATCTGCTCTGTTTCCGTGAGAAAAACAAGATCGGAAGCTGATAGCTGATGCTTCCTTCCGGGCCGTGTGAATTGCATCAGCATTTCTTTCTGAAATCTTCTTGGTGGTGTTCGGCTTCTGTGCGAACAGCTCTGATGTGGCACTGATGAGTAGCATGTACTCATCATCTGATTTGTCTGCCTGAAGAGCGACAAGACCAGTTGAATCGTGCTTGCCAAATGGCTTTGTTGCTCGGCTTATGTGTTGACTTCAATTCTGTTCATGGTGGGTGGGGCGGTGATGAGAAGCATGTTACTCGTCATCTGATCTGTCTCCGTGAAGAAAGACAAGATCGGAAGCTGATAGCTGATGCCTCCTTCCGGGCCCTGTGAACCGCACCAGCATTTCTTCGTGAAGTCTGATGGTGTTGGGCTTTTGTGTCGAACAGCTCTGATGTAGCCTGTGGGGGTAGCCATGCCAGGCAGTAGGTTACCCAGACGCAATGTAATAAGTTACGACGCACGAATGTTTTTTTTTTTCGACGTGGTTGCGAACATCGCTGTTGCGCTTAATCTTGGTATGGTCTTAACATGGTTGAGACGTACCCTCTGTGCTCTGATGTGGCACTGGTGAGTAGCATGTTACTCGTCATCTGATCTGTCTGCCTGAAGAGCGACAAGACCAGTTGAATCGTGCTTGCCAAATGGCTTTGTTGCTCGGCTTATGTGTTGACTTCAATTCTGTTCATGGTAGGTGGGGCGGTGATGAGAAGCATGTTACTCGTCATCTGATCTGTCTCCGTGAAGAAAGACAAGATCGGAAGCTGATAGCTGACGCCTCCTTCCGGGCCGTGTGAACCGCACCAGCATTTCTTCGTAAAATCTGATGGAGTTGGGCTTTTGTGTCGAACAGCTCTGATGTAGCCGTTGGAGTAACCATGCCATGGAGTAAGTTAACCAAGACGCAAAATAAGATACCACGCGCTTGTGTTGTTTTTTGTGCAATTCGGTTGCAAACATCTCTGTTGCGGTTAATCTTGGTATGGTCTTAACGTGGTTTAGATGTACCCTCTGTGCTCTCATGCGGCACTGATGAGTGGCATTTTTCTCGTCATCTGATCTGCTTGCCGACAAGATCAGTTGAACTGCGCCTGCTTGCAAGAAGGCTTTGTCGTTCAGCGGTTGTGTTGACAGAAATGACGTTCATGGTGGATGGGGCGGTGATGAGAAGCATGTTACTCGTCATCTGATCTGTCTCCCTGAAGAAAGACTAGATCGGAAGCTGATAGCTGACGCCTCCTTCCGGGCCGTGTGAACCGCACCAGCATTTCTTTGTGAAGTCTGCTTGGTGGTGTTTGGCTTCTGTGTCGAACAGCTCTGATGTGGCACTGATGAGTAGCATGTTACTCGTCATCTGATCTGTCTGCGCGAAGAGCAACAAGACCAGTTGAATCGTGCTTGCCAAATGGCTTTGTTGCTCGGCTTATGTGTTGACTTCAATTCTGTTCATGGTGGGTGGGGCGGTGATGAGAAGCATGTTACTCGTCATCTGATCTGTCTCCGTGAAGAAAGACAAGATCGGAAGCTGATAGCTGACGCCTCCTTCCGGGCCGTGTGAACCGCACCAGCATTTCTTTGTGAAGTCTGATGGTGTTGGGCTTTTGTGTCGAACAGCTCTGATGTAGCCTGTGGGGGTAGCCATGCCAGGCAGGGGGTTACCCAGACGCAATGTAAGTTACGACGCACGAATGTTTTTTTTTTCGACGTGGTTGCGAACATCGCTGTTGCGCTTAATCTTGGTATGGTCTTAACATGGTTGAGACGTACCCTCTGTGCTCTGATGTGGCACTGGTGAGTAGCATGTTACTCGTCATCTGATCTGTCTGCCTGAAGAGCGACAAGACCAGTTGAATCGTGCTTGCCAAATGGCTTTGTTGCTCGGCTTATGTGTTGACTTCAATTCTGTTCATGGTGGGTGGGGCTGTGATGAAAAGCATGTTACTCGTCATCTGATCTGTCGCCCTGAAGAAAGACAAGATCGGAAGCTGATAGCTGATACCTCCTTCCGCGCCGTGTGAACCGCACCAGCACTTCTTTGTGAAGGCGAAAAGCTATGATGTGGCATTGATGAGTAGCATGTTACTCGTCATCTGATCTGTCTGCCCGAACAGCGACTAGACCAGTTGAATTGTGTTTGCTTGCAAGAAGGCTTTGTCGTTCAGCGGTTGTGTTGACAGAAATGACGTTCATGGTGGATGGGGCGGTGATGAGAAGCATGTTGCTCGTCATCTGATCTGTCTCCCTGAAGAAAGACTAGATCGGAAGCTGATAGCTGACGCCTCCTTCCGGGCCGAGTGAACCGCACCAGCATTTCTTTGTGAAGTCTGCTTGGTGGTGTTTGGCTTCTGTGTCGAACAGCTCTGATGTGGCACTGATGAGTAGCATGTTACTCGTCATCTGATCTGTCTGCGTGAAGAGCAACAAGACCAGTTGAATCGTGCTTGCCAAATGGCTTTGTTGCTCGGCTTATGTGTTGACTTCAATTCTGTTCATGGTGGGTGGGGCGGTGATGAGAAGCATGTTACTCGTCATCTGATCTGTCTCCGTGAAGAAAGACAAGATCGGAAGCTGATAGCTGATGCCTCCTTCCGGGCCGTGTGAACCGCACCAGCATGTCTTTGTGCTTCCTGAAGAAACACAAGATCGGAAGCTGATAGCTGAGGACTCATGGCATTTTTTCTTGACAGTGTACGGACGCGTTTGTGGGATTGAAGGATCGCTGCGAGTGCCAGGCCTGTTTTCATCGCTCCCGGGATGTTTCGACTGAGATTTTGTTGAACGTGGATGGGCTATTTCGTCATTTCGTCGAACAGCTCTGGTGTGGCGCAGACGTGAGCCCTTTGTCTCGTCATGTCATATGTGCTGTCTTTCCTGGAGAGAGTAGATCGGAAGCTGATTGACCAAGATTTCAATTCCAAGTGCTCTGCTTCCCACAACGCTTTTTACCACTCACTGACTGGCCATGAGAAAGTGACATGTTTCTAGAACCTGTCCGGAAGTCAGATTTGCTTCCCTGCAGCACCTGATGCACATGCCAGAGCTGCCGAAGTTTCTTTCCTGCGTCTGATAGCTCCTCTCAAGACTTTGGGATTTGCGCCGCGTCAGGGTCGCCGGGATGCGAGCCAGAACACCTCCATGGGGCCTGGAACCAAGTGTCAAACTTGTGGCGATTTCAACGAAGTGGAGCTTCGTTGCTTTTGCTTGAGGCCCCCGACCTGCTTGCTTGCCTTGACACAGCTGGTGAGGCCGTTTCCCCATCTCCGCTCCCCGTTCCCAGACCTTGGGGGTCTCCGAGCTTCGAGCTTCAGGCTGATTGAAGCCCACTTGGATGTCCTATCATTCCTCTTGGAGGATGTGCTGCCCTCAGCCGTTTCTTTTTGTGACCTGTGACGCCCGTCGTTCTTGTCCCAGGTGCTCCGCTTGATCACGAACTGCATCCAGCACGAGCTTGAGGAGGGAAGTATGCAACGCAGAAATCCATGCAGCCCCATAGCTTTGTAGCACCGAAGCCTGTCGGCCACGCCCTCGCGGCGAGGCAGTGGCTCGAATCGGCGTGGAGGGCTTCAAGCAGTTGGTGCTCTCCACGGGAAAGAACCTCACCCCTCCCCTGTGGCAGAAGGCAAGGGCACCCAGAGTTGAGGTAGATGGGTAGATCTGAACGCTGCTCTCTCTTTATTCTCCGCCTCCCTCTGAATATGAGAAGGCTCAGCCAGTCCCCCATCCCTTACAGTAGGCTCCATTCCCAGGTCACCAACTGCATTTTGGAGCTCTTCAAGGACAACATGCCAAGGAAGCTCATGGAAGTCGACAAGGCCTTGAAGATAGGATGCGGTGCTGTTTTTTTCGAGTTCCCTTTTCTGAGTCTCGATGTCTGGCATGCAGGCCTCTGTGGAGCTCCCCTTCAACGAGGAGGATGTCGTGATCCAGTCCTCGACTCTGGACCCACGGGTGAAGGCTGCGTTGACCGCCCGAGATCGAAGACTCCAGGTGCGTGGTGCAGCTCCTGCTCAGCGACATGCTGAAGGAAGCTCTGTCACAGCACTACGAGTGCGGGCCCCAGCGGGCAGTTGGATCGTCTTTATTCACCTTGCCAATATGCTTGGGCGTGGGATACTCCAGGTGTCCTGACGGTTCTGTGTGAAAACGTCGCAGTGTATGATGGGTTTGGAATCCAAGCATGCCCGCATTGCGGCCTCGGCTACTTGCTCTTTGAAGGAAGAACCGCTGAAGTAGATGAGGCCCCTTCCCCAGAAGCAATCCCTTCGAACTCGAGGCGCAGAGATATTTGGACCTAACGGTATGTCTGATGACCCGTAGGCACACTTCAGCACCAGTCTTTCAGTCACTGCCAATAGCAAGCTAGACATGATAGCATTTACACAACAAAAACGTGCTGCTGTTAGTAATAATAACTGAGCAAGTTGCGCAAGTTGCTGCCGTTCCGCTGCTGCTGCTTCTGCTACTGGTACTATTGCTGCTGCTGCTGCCGCCGCTGCCGCTCCTAATGGTACTACCATCACGGCTGCTGCTACTGCACCTGCTTCGCTCCTGCTCCTGACGTTGCTGCTGCTGCTGCAATTGCCGCGATGACGAAGATGGCGACGACATCTACTTTTCGACGGTGGCGGCGACGGCTACTACTGCGATTACGGTTACTGGACAAACGCTTGTAGGAAGACTGCCAGTGTTCACAAGAGGCAACAGCAGAAATAATGACATGTGCGGTATTTGCAGAGCGGTAACTGCAATCATAGCATTCTTATTGACCGTATTCGACAGTATATGCCGAAGCGAACACTGCCGTTTTCAATGCTAATGCTCGTAACAGACACAATGACAAGAATATCCGCTCCATCAATACCATAAAAACTAGTGAGCGTGCTACTTGTAGTCATCAGGGCAACACTATGCACCATCATCAGTGAATCAGTATTGGTGTTCGGCAATGCCCATATTGTCGAACTCGCAAACTCCAGTTGGCCCATTGCAGTAAGTAACCCACTCCGAGGAACATCCCGGAAAGCAGCCTCATGACGCTGCTAGATGCCTTGCAGCAGTCTTTCGAGTTTGCCCAGGACACGTCTGGTTTGTTGGATTTGGGCTTCGGGGGGTACGGATTGTCGGATTTTCGGATTTTCGGCACGTCAGCCGTGAGCTTGGTAAGGTGAGCAGTCGTTACCTCGTTGAAGGAGTTCAATGGCCAGATCGAGCTGCGACAAGCGCTCAAAAGGCTTGGATTCATGAAGGACATGTCCGGGGCTCGGCAGCCTCGCGCAAGCAAACCAGTGTGTGTAAAGCTGTGAAGTGCGGAGTGCGGAGGCCACGTACTTATAAGACTTTCCAAATGCTGCTTCAGAATCCTTTCTCGCGATGCTCTGAGGAAGCAGCTTCCCGGGCTGTTTTGCTGGCATGTCTTAGCCCTTGTGTCTTGCACCACGGCCTTCGGGGCTCTTGCTCTTCGACAGGTTCAAGCAGGAGCGCGAGTCTCTCAGCTGCTCACTGCGGATACTCTTCCAGGCCACGGGGCATCACCGAGTGTCTGCATCCTGTAACCAGCTTTGGACTACGTCGCAACTACGACAATGTCGCAGTTGCTCTCCTTGCAGTGTCCACCGCAGGTGCAAGCGGATCCGCGGAAGGAAGCGGAGTTTGCCTCCCAAGCGGTGGAGCGTTGCCTCGGCGCGCTTCAGCAGCCAGTCGCCACAGCACCAGCACCAACTCTGACCAATCGAGAAGACGATAGTTCCTAACATGCCAACAAAAGAAAGGCTCTTAGCACAAAGACCGGTGCTAGTTGTTCGATTGTCTTCATCGTGGTCCTTGCTGCCGCCGGTGACGTCGTCGTCGTGTTCGTCCGTTTTCGTCATCGTGGTGGTGGAAGTAGCGGAGAAGTAGTAGTCTGAATCGAAGTGGGACTGGGCGCTGATAGTCGTCTGTGTCGTTGTTGTAAGCGTAGCAGTGGCTGTAACACCAGAACCAGCAGCAGCAGCAGCAGGAGCAGGAGCTTCAGCAGTGGTAGTAGAACTCCTCGGGCTTTGGGGCGTTGCCACTACTTCTACCACGCTGGATTGGCACCCCATGGAGTCGAGGATTTCGTAGCCACCTGCATTTCATCCAGGGCTCTTCAACCTCGGAGCCTCGGAATCTTTACGAAACTCAGCGCAACTTCGGGGAGATCCTCGGAACTTCCTTCGGTTTCCCATTCCGGTTCCGGTAAGGCTTCGAGAGCGCATGAGGTTCCCATGAGGTCTCGCGCGGGAGGTTGGAGCTACTGGCGACCACCACCACCCTTACTACTGTGACACCTACGACGACTGCTATGACGACGACTACCACAGTGACGACGACCATCCACGAGTACAAGTACCACCAATATTATGCTCCTCCGTCTAACAGTATCACTCCTGCCACTTGTACTCCTACCAGCACGACTATCACGAACACAAGCGGCTGGTGTGTTAGCAATGTAAACGCAAAGTTGGCAACAACACCAGCCGTACGAAGAAGATCCATGTTGACGACAAGCGCAGCAATGAGCAGGCAATCAACGTCTGCACGAGCAGCATCAGCACAGAACGACACGAATCATTGCACTGTGCGAGCAGTCGTAGGATTCGTAGCCAAGCTCATGATCGTCGACATGAACCGCAACAGTGGTAATAAAACCAGTCACTCGCACTACCCTTTTCTGGCTGCAAAACGCTCTGCAGCTTTTTGATTATGTTCTGCCGGTTGAGGTCTGTGAATGGCGGATGTACAGTGTTGCGAAGCAAAAACCGAGCACAAGCAAGGTTCCTACGCCGTGAAGTAGAAGGCACCGGGGGTATTTGATGAAATGGTCAAAGGCAAAGTTTTAGACGGACTAGAGTGCCTACAACAGACCTCCAGGCAAAAGAAATGCATTCCAGATGAAAGCCTCCGACATATACTGAAGAGCATTGATACTTGAGTTGATCGGACCGATACGAAGCAAGCGGCAATTCTTGTGGTGGCTGAGAGGCGATCTACACATGTCGAGAATTTCATCATAACGCGGTGGAAACGGCAAATTTGTGGGACACATACTAAGGGCTGACATGGAAGACCCTGAGAGACAAATAGTCTTTGAATCAAGCACTGACCTGCCGCCATATGCTAGCAAACGTCCTGGAAAGCCAAGAGCATCATGATTACAAGGCACATCTAAGGATGCTTTTCGAAAGAAGAACCTGTGATGACAGCAAAACCTTACATTGAGAATCCACTATGCAGAATGCTTCGATACAGGAGTCACTGATGTTTGATTTTTCAATTAATCCATTATCACCGAATCTTCGTCACCGTGTTCTTTGTCATCGAATCTGCTTATCAATGTTCGCAACAGCGACATTGTTAAGCAAGCCACCCAGCTGCAGTTGTGTTACGTTCATGCATTAATGCTTCATAACTCAGGAGTATAGCAATCAAAAAGGGAGTACGTAACTTCCTCGTCGGCAATAACAAAGCTCATCACGGCAGTGCTTGTCCAACATACTTATTCAGGCTTATGTGCTGAGACGCTGCTCGTCTGCACGTGGGAAAAAACGAACCGAACTGCAACACCAAAACACTTAACCACCATCTTTCTGAGGTCGTGTTTTTGTGGCATGCTTTGCAGTCGTGGCATTTGGAGACCGTTCAGCCGTCGCTGCCAGGATTGCTGCGGCTCTGCCGTTCTGTCCTACAAAACTACGTGAGCAAGGCCTCACACAACAGATACGGTGATGCGTGAGCAGATGCTATGTGAGAAGTTCCAGCCGGATTGTTCCGCGAAGCATCATGCTGCTTTCCTCTGCTGCCTTTCACGGCACGCAGGAGAAAATCCTGCACGAACGTGAGTCGCACAGATCTCAGCCGCTGTGACACCGCTCGAACCTTCAACCAGTGCAGAAGTTATTTCCGGCACCATGCGCTGCCAATCACACATGTTTTCTTTGTTTTCTGATCGTTCCAATGTGGTGACACTCTGGACAAGGTCAGGCGAGTCAGGGGAGGGCGTTGCGAACGAGTCAAGGCTCTCTGAGGCTCGTGGGGAGTGGAATGTTTGCTCAGCATCATAAGCTTGAAACGCAAAGCTTTATGTTACATATATGTGCATACACGCATACTTCTAGTCTACAAATAAACATATGGACGTATAGACAATTAGACAGATAGGTAGATAACTAGCCAGGCAGGTACTCATATATACACATACATACATCTGCATGCGTGTATGCATATGCGCCTATATGAGTATACATATGTGTATTTGTCTGTAAATGTGAGTTTGTTTACACACACACATATGTATATATATATATATATATATATATATTACCCTCAGTGCTGCGAACGGCGTGTAACAGAGTAGAGCTGCGCGTGCCTTTCTCAGTGATGCCGCGCTGGGTGATAGTTTCGGCTCGAGCCTTCCAGCTCGAGCCCTGGGCTCATGCCTGGGCCGTGGATCGCGGCGGCCCAGGATCCCGACGCATGGACCGGGTTCAGCCTGACGGCTGGAGACTACATCGAGTTCACCGCCTACGATACCTCACACACCAAGCAGGGCACTATCCTGTGCCGCTTGGACACCGTGGAAAAGAAGGACGGCAATGGCCAATGGTGTGAGGTAACGTTTTTGGCGGTGTCCGATGACCACCTGCTTTGGTGGCTTGAGCGCGGGGGAGGAAAGGATGAGAACTGGCAGTTCGAGCTGCATCTCTGCAAGAACTCCTCCCGCTCGTGCAAGAGATCCCGCAGGGGCCGGGGTCTGGACTTCCACACCGACAGGTTCAGGAACGTCCCTTTGGGGGACCTCGCCGACAAGAAGATCGACTGGATCAAGAAAAGCAGATGCAAGAAGTATGTGGAAGAAGAAGTCGCCAGGATGGCGGCCCCACTCCCCACGGGGAAGACTTCAGGGCAAGACGATGCGGCCCACGGGCTGGGTTTCGAGGAAGCACGCCTTCCACCTCCGGACCCCTCTGAACAAGACCCGGCGCTTCGAGGCCTGCGCGACCTGGAGAAGGAGCTCACCACTGGGAAGGGTGGTCGTCGCAAACGTGCTCAAGAGGGCCCTCACGAGGGCGAAGGTGGACCCCTTAAGAGGGAGGGCCGAAAGGAGCACAAGGCCAAGAAGAAGAAGCGCCGCAAAGATGGCTCCGGCCATGGCCGTGCCCAGTCAGCCCCGGCAGGGGGAGCTGAGAGGGAGAGGTGGTTTGGCGAGCCGGTCAAGGAGGATCCGAAGGACAGATCCCAGACCGACACGTCGGATAGAGGCAGCTCGTCACCCTCCACGGAGGAGAAAGAAGAAGAAGAAGAAAAAGAAGGAGAAGGCGAAGACCTCGAAGGACAGGGGGCCTTTTGGGTCTGGTACCCAAATCGACTACGGTCGGGCTCTCGAGGTCTCTAGCGACTCCTCCGGTGACGAGCAGCCTTTTCGGGACGGCCCCTCCTCCGGCAATGGAACCAGTCTCCAGCTTCAGCTTCAGGAATACTCCCAGAAGCGCCCAGGACGACTGGCGGCCCGCCTCTTGCAGAGAATGCAGAGCATGGTCGGAAAGGAGGGGGGGCCGGTCCTGAAGGAGAGCTACGGCAACAAGACCCCACCGGTGGCGATGAACTGGGTGCTGACAGTGCTGGCGCCGAAGCAGGTACCAGTACGGACCCTCCGCGAGATGAAGACCCTGGCGGCCTCCCTCGACATGATCGCAGCCGGTCGAGCGCACTCGGCAGCAGACACCCTCGCTCAGCGTCTCAAGGCGTTGGAGCTGTCCGTGACCGACTCGACGTGGAACCGGGCGCAGTTCCTCGAGCTTCTCGATCCGGAAGGCCCCGCACTCCTAGAACGAGACGAGGCGGTGATGGCATCGAAGGAGTGGGCCGGGGAGCTGAGGATGAAGAAACTCCAAGGAGGCAAAGGCCACGGCCTGCCCAAGGGAGGGAAAGGAGAGGAGAAGCCAGGAGGGAAGACGGAGGGGAAAGGAGGGAAGGACACCGCCGGGGGGAAGAAAGGGAGGAAAGGAAAGGAAGGTCCCCCAGCAGAGTGAACCCGCCCACGGGCGTGAAAGAAGAACTCCCGGACTACGGCGGCACCTCCGACGATGAGCCAGCCAGCAGCAGCAAGGCTGGCCTCCCCGCCAGGGGGGCGGATCTCGGGTCCGCCAAGGCGGGGTTTGCAGAGGCTCCCGCTACGGCGGAGGATTTCCTGGACATGCTCGACGAAGGGACCTTGGACTTTGAGTTCGGCCACCTGGGAGACAGTGATGACGAAGGTCTCCCCATGGGGAAGGTCGGCACGCCCTTCGCGTCGAGCCTCATCAATGGACTATCCATGAAGGAGTGGCGGCAGAAGATCCGGGCGGTTATGTCACGCCGCTCGGGCCTAAAGCCGTTCGGCAAGGTCTTCATCGAGGCCATTCTAGCCCTGAAGTCCGGCCTCGGAGCCTTTACGCGGGAGTACAGCAATCCAGAGGAGCTGCCCCCGGGCGCCGAGTCCACCTCAGCCTCCAGAGGCCGGGCAAGAAGGAACAAGGACGTGCTCCCGATACATCCCGGGCTCATTACCCCCAGCCTTTTGGGCGTGACGGAGGCCAACATGCATTGGGTTCGTTCCGTGTTCACCGCTCTCAACTTCCTCTACTGTGCTGGGTGGTCCTCCCCAGTGTGCGTGCCGATGTCCAGGTCGCTGACCAGATGTCACCTCCGAGCGGTCGCTAGGGTGGCCGCACAGGTCGACCGCTTCCTCGCCTTGAACTTTAGGATGGCGACAGCGGAGGAAGCCATCCAGAAGTTGAAGGGGAAAAGGTTTGACTACAACGGGGAGCCTGTGGACCACATGATGGACCTGAACTTTGGGCAAATCTTGAAGGCCTGGCCCAAGCCGGGGTCTGCGGCCGTGGTGGACCTTAAGGACTGCCTGCCGGATGACCTGAAGGACCCTGGAAAACCCGAAGCAGTACCTCCTCCCCGAAACCGAGCTCCCCGTGCGGCACAGGGGCTCTAGGGTAAGAGCCGACGACGAGGAATGGTTCAAGATCGTCAAGGCCGGTCACGACCGAGGAATGTTTGTGGCTGTTGCCGACGAGGATGTGCCGGTCGATCGGCAGGGGCACCTGATCACCAACGGTGCCGGCGCGGTCTCAAAGGTCAAGGTGGTGGATGGTCGGCCAGAGAAGGCCCAGAGGTTTATTTCGATCCTCTGCCCAATGAACGATGCAATGCGTTTGTTGCCGGGGGCGCAGGACAGCCTCCCGTACATTGGCCAGTTGACCGCGGTGATGGCAGAGAAGGACAGCTATATGGTCCTCGACTCTGAGGACCTTCAGTCGGCCTTCAACCTGTTCCGTCTTCCCCTCGACTGGGCCCCGTTCTTCAGCTTTGCGAAGAAGGTTCGGGGGGATGCCCTGGGGATGTCGAGGTCGACTATGGTACGGCCTGCATTGCGGGTGGTCCCAATGGGATGGACTTCGGCGGTGACCCTCATCCAGGCCGCGATTCGGCACATCGCGTACTCCATCGCCAAAGTTCCTCCCTACGGGGACGTGAGAAAGGACCGGGAACTTCCCGAGGCCGACGACCACACGATTCTTTACCTCGACAACTTCGATGAGATCCGTTACCTGAGGAAGGAGATCGCAGAATCGTCTGAGGGAACCCCTTCAGAAAACCACCTTCGGTTCATCACGGCCTGCGAGATGTTGGGGCTCCCGCGGAACCTTGGCAAGCAACTGAGCGGGTCGCTGAGGGGAACCCTCCAAGGAGGAGAGATCCTGGGAAAGGAAAAGATCCTCCGGCATGGGTACGACAAAACGTGTGAGCTGGTTGAGCTAGGTCTTGGGCTCTTGAGTATGGACGTCCTCAACGAGTTCTGCCTGCGCCACTGGGCCGGCAAAGCCGCTTTCGCTGCAGCCTTCCGCAGGCCGCTCTACTCCGTGCTCCAGGAAGTCTATGGAGTGATGGATTGGGCCAGGCACGGAACCGAGATTACCCTGCCGGTTTCGGTCATCGACGAGGTGTTGATCTTTACGATCCTGGCGCCTCTTGCCGAGACGGACCTCTCCTCGGAGATCTCTGGAACCATCAGTTGCACTGATGCGTCGCCTACGGGCGGGGGGGCATCTATTGCCGAGGTGTTTAAGGACAAGTCCCTGCTCCTTCCGGTACCCGTCGAGGACAACAACCTTTGTGGGGCCTGCGCCACCCCGCTGGACAGGCCAGCGCGGCGCACTTACCCGTGCCCACGCAAGTGTGGCCTATCGTTGTGCACACTTCGCTGTGCCCGGGCACATGGCAACGAGTGCTGCCGAAGATGGTGGACCGCGCCTGCTTTTGGAGAGAGGTTCTCTGGTCCCGGGTTTGCCCTCACCAAGGCAGCAGGGCTCAAGGGGATTGAGACGCAGCCCCCGTTGGACATCGCCATCGAAGGCGATACTTGGGATATCAAGACCGAAGAGGGCAAGGAGAGACTCGACGACTACGAGAACGAGGGTCGCCTCAAGTGGTCTCATTGGTCCCCCGACAGGCATACCTTTTCCACCGACCGTGGGAATTGGGTGCAAGACGAGTGGGGCCAATGGACCCGCGCCCCGAGGGCCTTCCGCGACCATGATCGGCCTGAGGGGTTGTCGAACCTACGCCGCGATGATGCGGTGACTGTTCGCCAGGCGAACGCCATGGCCCGAAGATCCATCAAGGGCCTGGTGGAAGCGAAGAGGCGAGGAAGGTTTGCTTCTTTGGAGCATCCCTACGACTCCCACCTTTGGGGAATGGCGGAAGCGAAGGCCCTCTACGGAGGTGACTGGTACTGGAGTACCTTTTCCCTTTGCTGTTTTGGTGGGGAGTACGAGGAGTGGATCACAATCGTCCACAACTCCGAGTCTCTCCACGCAGTGCTTCACAAGCCGGACTGCGAGGGTCACACTCCAGCCCTGCCACGGCAGAGAAACCCGGAGAATGGGTCGGAATACCCCTGGAGCCTTTGCTTGGTCTTCATGGAGGCGGTGCATGATGAGTTGATCTCAACTTTTTCCGAGCCATTTGGAGCTAAGAGCCTCACTTTGGATTCCCTCATGCATCACCAACTCTTCGGGGCTACCAGGGGCCTCCAGGATGAAGTGGCGGTGGACTGGGCTGTGACCCAAACGGTCCGTTTCCTGGAGACCATGGACACCAAGCAGGAGGCGCAGCACCTGAAGTGGCTCCTCCGCCACGCCTACCACACCGGCTGCGACGTTCGCCTAACAGACAGAGGCGAGGATGTGGTAGGCAACAGGCCGGGTCCCTACCCGGCGTTCAGATGGGCCGGCGCTTTTTCTGTATAGTGGACTCCCTTGTCACCTTCTACGTGTTGGGCAAAGGACGATCCAGCTCCAAACGTCTCAATCGAGTTTGCCGCCGCATCACCGCCGTTGACCTCGCCGCTGGAATGATCCCGATGACTTTGTGGACCATCAGCAAGTGGAACTACTCCGATGGCGCCTCAAGGAAGTACGAACCGCAATGACCACTTGCGGTACCTCGGGATCACTCAGCGGACAAGGCGCTCTTATGAGCGGGCGGTGGCGGCTTTCTTTTCTTACCTTCGCGCCCTACGGGGCAGGCTCCCCCGTGACATGGCGGAGCTCGATGATGAACTCTCCGAGTACATCAACCACCTTTATCAAGAAGGTGACTCACTATCCTTTGCAGGTTGGGTCGTGAGTGGCCTCAAGCGGTTTCACCCAAGGTGCCGTGGGCACCTGCACGCTTCGCAGTTGTTCCTCAGGAACTGGACGAGGGTTCATCTCCCTCAACGCACCACGCCACTTTCCTGGTTGGGGGCCAAAGCCATGGCCAGTGCTGCTTTTCAGGTGGGGCGCCCAGACCTTGCTATCATTGTCCTGTTGGGCTTCGCCTTCTTTTTGCGGACGATGGAGCTCCTGGCCCTGCAGCACCGCCATGTGCGCCTTTTCCCTGACCAAGGTCAAGTTGTTATTGCAGTTATTTCAAGCAAAACCTCCCGTGGTCTTCAGCAGTCCCTTTCTCTACATGAACCTGAACTGGTAAAGGTTTTACAGTTTCTTTGGGACCGGGCAAGCCCGAGTGGTCTGATTTACTCTTCGTCACCCTTGGTTTTTCGACGCGAATTTGCCTCTTTGGTGCGAGCGGTGGGTCTCCTCCCAGAAGATTATCTTCCCTACTGTCTTCGTCGCGGAGGAGCCACCTACTTCTACCAGCGCACTCAAAGCCTCGGCCGCACCGTCATCCAAGGCCGTTGGAAGGACCAGACCACTGCCCGCATTTATGTAGATGATGCCAGGGCCACTTTGGTGCAGTTGCTGCTCCCCGCCCACGTCACCGCCCTGCAGCAACGCCTTTCTTCTCTTTGGCGAGTGGCGGAGCCAGGTTAGCTGTCTTTGGACAGTTGGCTTGGGGAGTTGGCTGGGCTTCGGGTTGGTAATCCCCGGAGCTCCGGACCTCCTACGGGAGCGACCGCCTACGGGCGTGTAGGCACCTTCGGCGGAGGCTGTATTTTAGTTTTGGCCTCCGGGCCGGTCTTTGTGCGTAACTAGGCGCACTGTTGCCAACTCTGATCCCTTCCAGCTCCTCTGGAAAAAGTCCGCTGCGTCGTGCTGAGAATACCCTCAGTGCTGCGAACGGCGTGTAACAGAGTAGAGCTGCGCGTGCCTTTCTCAGTGATGCCGCGCTGGGTGATAGTTTCGGCTCGCCACCACCTCCCCGCCACCACGTTGGCTGGGCTTCGGGTTGGTAATCCCCGGAGCTCCGGACCTCCTACGGGAGCGACCGCCTACGGGCGTGTAGGCACCTTCGGCGGAGGCTGTATTTTAGTTTTGGCCTCCGGGCCGGTCTTTGTGCGTAACTAGGCGCACTGTTGCCAACTCTGATCCCTTCCAGCTCCTCTGGAAAAAGTCCGCTGCGTCGTGCTGAGAAATATATATATATATATGGGTATATGTGTGTATGTATCTATGTCGTCTCTGTATGTATATGAGTGCATTCGTGTATATATCAGCATGTGTTTATGTCTACATGTATATGCATATGTAGTTGAAGACAAGAAGTACGACTGGCAGGCTGCGATTGTCGAGATGGAAAGAGAGGCACCTTGCCTTACCTTGTTGCCAGTTGAAGTTTCGGGCTGTGTCTGTTTTGTCAGATATTTTGCTGGCGAGGTTCTTGGCATAGTGCCGATCATCTCAGAAGCCGGCAGCTCAGGCATCCGAGGTACTGGGCGGTTGCTGCCACGTTTACGGTCTACTCAAGGCGTGGTGGGAGATCGTGCCGAGGTAGTGGTGAAGGGCTTGAAGGACCTTCCACAGAAGCTCTTTGAGCAGTCCCGGCCTTTCCAGCAGTCCTAAAACACTGCCTCGGAAGAAGCCTGCACCAAAAAGATTCAGGCATATCCACGAGTTGTTCCCGCTCTTCTGTGACCTCACCATGGTCAATGCGCGGGAGGCAATATTCAAACAAGTTGGCTATCCTCTCGCATCGTATCGCAGAGGAATCACTCAGCGACTGCAAGGTACGATTACTGGTGCGGGAGGTGCTGGTGGAGCGCGTCACCCCACTCCTGGGACACCAAGCGAGCCGCGTGCCTGGAGAAAGCTGATCTTTTCACTGGCTGCCCTATGTCTCTGTACGCATCAGGTTAAGCTGCGTGCTGAAGCGCCTTTTCTTGCGGCCACCGCATTTGTACAGTGTGGCCTGCAGCCCTTAAACTGCAGCATCTTTCAAGCCTGAAGTCTTGAAAAGTCGCATAGAACAAAGAAAGGGAGGTTTTTCCCGCAGGCACAGGCTCGTTGGGAGCTGCTTTCTGGTCCCAAAGCAAAGGATCTCTCGAGAAGGCAGACTGATTCGTTTAGCCAAGGCCCAAGACCGGATGTTCCAGAGACTGCTTGGTGGGTTAGTCTTCCTTCTTGCAAGTAGTGTGGTGTGATGGAGCCAGCCTCCCAAGTTGCAGTTACAGCTGCTGTGCTCCCTGGTGGCTCACTTTGTCGCTTCTCGGTTCGCAGCCGACAGTTGCACCGGAGGCCACGCAGGCTTTCACGGAAACTCTCTGCCACGGTTGGGGCGGCCCGACGCAGTGGTCCGTGTCACTAGCTGCGAATGCGGCTAATTCATTCAACGGTTTCCGTTGCCAGCCCCAAAAAGATTCCTCTTTCCAAGCGGATCTTCCAGTGCCAAATCATTCGTTGGATTTCCAGGATCCGGGGCTTCTGAATCTGTCAAGTCCTGCGGCTCAGCAAACCAGAGCCAGAGTTCCAGTTGCTACAACAATTGAACAACCGTATTTGCTCTGATTAAGGTGGTGAGGTAAAAACACAAGCATTCCAGGACGCTCCTGTTGCAAGTTGGGGGCGGATACCGGCTTGAAGATAGCTCAACGTGTGCAACGCTGGCGTAGACCCATCAAGGGCAGCCCTCCTTGGCTTGCAGTCTTTGGCCTCAGAAACGGAAGAAGCATGCGGTATGAACCCCGCCAGCAGAGCCGGGACAGACCCCCGAGGCACTTCCTCCTGACAGCCAAATGGTCGATACCCCGAGAGTCTGTTGGCTCGTGTGCAGTGAAGTTCCTGCATACAAGCATGCCGCTTGAGGCCAGCGAAGAAGTGCCTGAAGCACCGACGCAGGCAGCAAGCACAATCCATGAATTAAGTGACTGCAACGTTCTCGCATGTATGAAGAATGGCCGCCTGTCCAACAGGAGCCAGAGGCCAAAGCTCACGATCCGTTCACTGTCAAGATCCTGACGACTGTGCAGGACCTCCGTTGAGTTTCCCTATGCAAGCTCCGGAAGCAGAAGTTGCCATCCACAGGTTCATCGCAGCCTCAATGGGCTGCGCCACAACGATCATTTGAGGCACTCGGAGGGCAGAGGGCATAAAGCGAAGCTGACGCAAGCAGTTTTGTCCCCCTTTGAGGTATCGTCAGTATTGCAGCCGCCGCCTCCGTCGGCTCTATGTCCAGTTGCGCTTCAAGCACGGGAAGGGCCGCTTCAAGCAGGCCCGGCCTTGCGACCGTTTTTTTGCCATGGAACTCCGATGCATATATGACATGTTCGCAGTTGAGGCGACCTTCCCGGAGAATTTCGACGATCCGAAGTGGATCTTCATTCCGCTGGTGCAATCAGAGCGAGCTTGGGCTTTCGCGGTGAGCCAGTCAGCAGAAGTGGACTTAAGTTTGCATGGACGTCTTTTCACGTTCAGGTACAGTTGAAGGCAGACAATGCAGCGGCTGCTGTGGACCGCTGAGCTTGGATGCTTCCGATGGGCCCTCACGGCACCAGACTTTCACAGACATGGGTTCGAGGCCTTCAATGCGCGCTGGCGACATCACTCGGAGCGCAAGTGGGGACCTCGTTTCTTCTCCGGAGCAGTTACTTGGGAAGGCTCGGCAGAGGCCGGAGCTAAAGAGGACATGCGAATCCGTCAGGCTGGCGAAGGCTTGCGAATATGCCAAGCAGCTAGAGGCAGCAGTTGTCTCGGTCACCAGTGCTTGCGCTGCGGGGGTTTCTATGAGGGAGGCAGGGAGGCATCATATCCGAGGTATGCAAAGTGCATTGCGATCAGCGCACTCAGCTTGAAGCAGAGGTCGACTCTGCACCCTTTGTGGTTTTTGTAGTTGAAGATCTGCAAGAAGCTTTCATCGCAGACTCTGCAGGCTTACGCTGCTTTCATGTCAGGCCTGTTGTGCAACCAGAGCCTGTTACTTCGTAGCCTGGATGAAGCCTGTTGCAGGAGCATGGCTCACGGAGCGAGAGAACTGGACCGAGGCAGGATGACAGATCAGCCGATCAGCCCTGTGTGAGCTTGGCGCTACTGAAGATCACTGAGCCCTCGAGGCCAAGACGAAGCTGGCACGTAGCAAGAAGCTCTTCGAACATTTCCTCCTCGCTGCCGACCAGGCTCATCCTAGATTCCTAGATGAGATTCCGTGTGCTGGTATTCGGAATTCGGCCTCCCAGCTGCAGACAGGCGGAAGCCTCCGCCTTCCGAACATATCTTCAGGTGCCATTCGGACTCTGAGATGCTAAGCTATCGATCTGTACCGCCTGACAAGGAGCTTGCCCCGATGCTTCGGGAGTGCAGGCAGGTGCGTGTGTGTTCTGATGCTTTTCGCCACTCCCTGCCAAGAGCCACAGAGGTACAATCTTGGAGAGGCGGAGCAGGATGAAGATGGGCTCGGAAAGGCGGGGAAGAAGTTTTCCTATCAGGCTTGTCTACGCATGTCTGTTGTGGACGCTCTTGCAAGTGCTTACTCCGCTGCCGCTGCTTGTGAGGCAACTGCGGCTGGTGACGATAAGGCTGGTGTCCAGCCGACTAAGCAGCACGATGATGGCACTTACTAGCTTCGCGGTCAGGGACGGGACGGGGACCTCGTGTTCCGCAGCCATGCCGTATCGATTCCGTCTGACAAGATCAGATCCAAAGTCATGCAGCCCCCTCGGATGAGCTTCGGTCCGTTGAGATCCGAGACTCTGAGAGTTTCTCAGTGCCTCTATGTGCCTCTCCTTTTCCGCGAGGAAGTGTTTCGAGATGACGAAGGCGTTGCAGGCGCAGTGTGGAACAGCACAGGTCGAGCACCGATGCCTGGGCCACGCGATTCGCGATTCACGCCAGGCTGAGGCGGACTCTCAGGATAATCCTGGGGCTGTTTTCGCCGAGAAGTATGGCGAAGAACTCAGTTTCTGCATACCCCAGAGACGTTGCGCAGCGGGTTTTGTTGAGGTGAGCTATCCGTGGAGTATGGCGATGCACTGAAGGATGCGGGAAGAGGGCAACTTCACATGTGCAATGGCCAACGGCCAGGATGTTCACTCCGAGATGATCGCAGCGGGAGCTGACAGCGACACGGCGGACTGGCGCATTGTGGAGGCCAGGCACAGCCCTCGTTGCAGACCGTTACAGGTCCCAGCCTACCACAGAATCGCAGGCATTCATCCGGGAGGCCTCGTCTTGCGTGAGCCGCTGGGCGATGTGTTCATCCCCATTCTTCGTTGTGCGTCGGGATGAAGTGAGAGAACAGCCGCGGGAAAGACCCGATCGCTTCTGAGGTGTGGAGCGCAATCTGATCTTGCTGAGGACGGGAAGCATGATCGAAGGACAGTGCATGCGCACAGAGACGCCGAGGGGCCTTTCGTCGGAGGAGCCACCTAGGGAAGCTGGATGAGATCGAGGATGTGAGCACCATTGAATCCCGGCGTCAGTGTCGGCCGGAGGAGGCCAGTAGAAGCGCCGCATTTTGGTCCGAGTGTGAGGGCATGTGAGGGCCCTGAGTTCTTTCAGGGAATGCGCTTCTGCGAGCTCGTGAAGGAGGAGTTGGCGACACTCTCTCAGCTACCCGAGTCTTCTGAGGACACTGAGGCTCGCTCATGTCATGCGTAGGGTAAATTCGCTTGAGATTAGGCTGCAGAGACCAGCAACCTTGTCAGGAAACATTCGGGGTCTACAAGAAGGCTTCCAAGCAGCACTTGAACACATGTTTAACAAGTTTTGGTGATTTCATGACATCGACGAGGTAATTCTTGATTATCGATGCCTCTACCTGGCCCTCTGCCATGCGGCTCTGGGCAAGCTGCTGGAGGCAGCCAAGGGCGGGCTCCCGCTGTTCCACACCTCGTGCGGCCCGTGAGCCTGGGGGCAGGCAGCGGCTCTCTTGGAGATGCTGATGAGCCGCGTCGACGAGGCGACCGCATGCGGCCGCCTTAGGGTGAGCGAACGCCCGACGCCCGAGTGCGCCGAGGCTCCGGGAAAGGAGCAGCCTGGGCTTCTGCTTCGACTTCAAGGCTTGTTCCAGCACCTGCAGCAGCAGCTGCCGCCGGCAACCCCAGCTCCCGACTGCAAGGGAAAGCGGGGGCCGAGGGCCGAGGGAGGGGATCCCTTTTGACTCGAGGTTGAGGGTCGCACGCTGGCGCTGCAGGATTTTGGTGCAGTTGGCCAAGGCTCCAATAGTCAGCACCCTGCCTCTGTTTGTGAATTGTGGCCTGACGACGACTAGAGCGATTTCAGGCTAGCAAGAAGAAGAAGAAGGACGCTGAAGCTGAGGCCTGCAACGCTCCATGTGCTCTTGCCTCCTACAAGTAGCGCTTCTCCTTGATTGATATCGTCGCAAGCGACCATCGGGGAGCTCAGGAAACGGCCGACCTGGTTCAGCCAAAGAACCCAAAGCAGGAGCTCCGTTTCATGACTGTAGGTGAGAACGGGTTGTTTCCAACAGCGCTTGTGCCGCAGGACGTTCTGGCCACCTTCCCTCCGAGATTTCGAGACATTCCATGCAAGGTGACCCTTTGCCGAGTGCTTGAAGCGTGAAACCGCTCTGGAATCTGCTCCCTGCCAGCCCTTGCTGTTCGACTTGGCTTTCCCCTGCATCGAGCACCGCCCCAAGCCTCAGCCCTCGAGGCCTTGTGGCCATGTCCTGCTTCTGCTCTCAGGGCTCCCGACCTCGAAGCGATTCTCCCGAAGAAGCAAGAAGGTTGGGGGAACCCGGGACCCCAGGAGCTTCATTCCTATGGTCCTATGGCCAGCGAGTAGAGAGAGAGAGAGAGAGAGAGAGAGAGAGAGAGAGAGATGAGAGAGAGAGAGAGAGAGAGAGAGCTCCTCCGAAGGCAAAGGCCGACAGGCCGTTGCTGCTGTGGCCGGAGCGCTGGGTATTGGCCCCAGCTTCTCATGTTAACACCGCTCCTGCTCTTCTTTGCGCATGATCAGGTGGTCTTGGCAGCAGACTGGGTGGTTGGATGGGCCGGAAGTAACCTGCATCGACATGCTGAAAGTTTGCCCAAGATGGCTAAAAAGTCAGCAATGCAAGGCCGTGATTTTCGCATTCGGCATTTAGCTCGGGAGACGCGACCAAGCTGCAAGTTCCGTCTCAGCTTTCATCGGTGAAGCCTTAGCCGACGATGAATCTAACGATGCTCGCACATGATCGAAGACTCCTCTCACCGATATCAGTAACACGTGAGCTTCGGTGCTAAAAGTGTTGCTGCCTAGCTGGTGGTCTGTCATGGTGCCAGTGCGCCATGGCATTCCGGGCACAGCTGGCACATTGCATACGAGGGCGCCCATCTTTGCAACTGCAACTGCACACAGACTCTGCTAGACTCCGCTAGACCGCGAGCCGCTAGCCTCCGCTAGACCGAAACTTGATGACAGACCGGGGAGACCATTGGCGGCTTTACCATCGATCGACTCCTGGGACGCGGGGCCTATGGCGAGGTGCCGTCTTTGGAGTTCACTACCCAATCTCACCAGGCTTTGCATAACAGCACTAGGAGCGGTAAGTCGTGTCGTGCTTGTCGTCACTGTCGTCGTCGTCGTCGTCGAAAAGCCGGTCGAAGTCTAACGCATCGCTCTGAGGAGCTGCAATGTCTTATCAGCAAAGGCTTTCAAACGCCTGCTCTGACAATTAAGCTGACAATGCAGAGTGCTGGATGCTCCTTAATTCTGGATGCACTGAGTCGTGTGCTCCGGCAAATAGAGGGCCAAGGAAAAACCAAGGCATGTGAACGTTTGAGACTTCGCGAAGATCTCCTTCCGGCCAGGTTTTTCTGGTGCAGCGGCAGGGACGGTATGCCATGAAGGTGGGGGACGTTCTCTGGAGCAGCCGGGTGCGGCACTTGGTTCAGGTCATCTCTTACGATGCGGCTCACCAAAGGGACCGGCTTCCGTGAGTTCGCAGTGCCTCAGAGGGAGGAATGTCAGACCGCAGGACGCCGGCAGCAAGAGCTCCGACCCTGCCTTGGAGGCCATCTGTTTTTGTAGCTGTGTGTGGCAGGAAGGTGCATGGTCAGGCTCACTCTTGCATCAGGCTGCCCTGGCCGAAGCGGCTCTGCTTCAGGAGCGGTTTTTGCTTGAGGATCTTGCATCCCGTTGTGGGAGTGCACTCGTCTGCGCTCCTCTGATGCTGAGACGTTGCTGCTAAATTGCTTACACTGCACCACAGCCGTCGACGAGACCTACCTTCCTGAACACAGTGTCTGGCTGGACATCTGATGCAGGTGGTTGCAGTCTTGGTAAAGTCGTACTGGGAACGTCGGTCTTGTAGCCAGTGCTTCTGCTCCAAAACAACGTGGTATTGGTAAGACTGCTGTCGAAGGGTGCTGAAACATCACCCATGCACGGCCAGGAGCTCCGTTATCCACACATCGCTGACTGCTCAGTTTTGCTTTATGCTACAGGGTTGATTGTCGGTACACCCCGCATTGATCTGTGCTATCTAAGGTGAGTTGCGAAGATGTCCTGTACGAGATGGATCGGCGGCGCCAGCACGAGTTGCCTGTTCCTTCTGCTAGTGCTTTCTGCCATCGGCGGACTGCTCAGGCAGGTCGTCTGTCTGGTGTCAGGGCCTGAGGGGTGTAGAGAGGGACGATTCAACGGTGGAACCCAAGAACCGAGGCTGGAATACATGGACGGAGGCGACCTTCATGGCCTCATCGAGCGCCAAAGAGAGGCGCTTCGTGCTGTTTTGGCTCGTCCAGCTTGACCGGTGTGGACATGATGGAGGCCGGGACTGGATTTGATGCACATTTTCCTCGCCGAGTGCTCGCGGCGGTCGGGGGTGCATTGCAGTGTGCTTCTCAGATATCCCTGCATCAGCGCTGGTGGTGCCACTTGAGTTTCCTGAGGTACATACATGGCGTCGGCATCCTGCACAGAGACGTGTCTTGGCTGTGCAGAGTTTTCACATGACCCGAGCGCTGTTGTGATCTTGGTGGGTGCTGCAGTTCCATTGACGACAGCCGCCAAAGTCTCTAAGCCTTCCAGCAGCCTTAAATGCTTCCAGGTCAAGCCGGCAAACATCCTGCTCTCAAGGCGCCCCACCTTCAAAGCCTTCATTATTCATGCTTGTCCGACTCTCCGGCTGCTGAGATGACGCAGGAGATCCGGCCGGATTAAGATCTCCGACTTTGGCATCTCTAAGCTTGTCGAAGCTACGACTCTGCAGGCTCACAGCCTCGTAGGTACGTCCGATCCCCGGTGTACCAATAACTTGTAACTTGTGGCTGGCTCTGGCTTGACCTGACTTTGCCTTGGCCTTGGCCTTGGTTTATCGAAGGCCGTACTACTTTGCTCCCGAGCTCGTCTCCGGCGACGCGCCGGGGCCTTTGATTCGGAGCTCCAATCGGGCGACCTCTAAACCTGAGCCAGGTACGGACCAGCTGCCGATGGCTGGGCACTAGGCGAGATGAAGGGAATAGCACAGCAAGGATCCGCTCTCGTCTCGACGTCGGGAAGGTGCCGTGGTCTACGAGGTCGCAGCACTGCGCCGCCCCTTCGAGGCACGGCAGACGGCTAAGCGGACCCGCCTGAGATGGCTCAGCTCGGAGCTTTCCGAGGCAAGCAATCAGCTCGCACTCGTCCGGAAGATTTGCGAGGACCGAAGCTCCGGAAAGAGCGGCGCTTTGCGGCGGAGAGCACCATGGATCCATCGAGTCGCCTCTGATTCACGGCATTTGGGCTCAGGGAAGCTTGCAGAGTCCATGCACTGCCATGGCATACGCTCAAGCGGATCTTCGTTCCAGACGTTCCGTGGTTGTAGATTGGTAGGTTGAAGCTCCGTCGAGCCGGCTCCTCCAATGTTTTTGCCACAATGCGCTTTCCGAGGCGGGCCAGGTGGCGAGGGCGGTGGCTCGCCCTGGGGCTCCAAGTATGATGGCAAAGACAAAGAGGTTGGGGGCGAAGGCGGCATACTGCAGATGCCGCGGGAGCTCCAGGTGCGGATCCATGCTGAGGCAAAGGTGGCCTCCTAGCAAGTCCCGCGTTAGGTCACCTTCCTACTGCTGTTCGTGACGGCAATGTGCCTTCACGCGGACCAAAATTTGGCAGCCCCGAATCTGTCGCAAATTGCCAGCGACTTCCAGATGACACCGATGCAGAAGGACTGCTTAGCGGTGGTATGGGCTAAGTCAGGTCCTTCCCGGCATCAGAGCCAGAGGACTCTCGGCTTGGTGGCCTGGTGCAGTTTGGCTTCTTCCTCGTTGGAGGAGCCCGGGCTGCAGTCACACAGTCACGCATAGTAGGGAGAGCTCAGGCTCCTCCTTGGAGCTAAGGTGCCGTTTCCGTACTCGTGGGGCCTGCGGCAGATCAGTTTGACCGGATCAACGTCCTCTGCTGTGTTGTGCTCTGTGGCTGCATCCCATCGCTGCTCATGAGCCTCATGGTGCCGTCAACGAAGGTGGGGTCCTGCATTGGTTCATTCGGACTCCAGAGTTAAGTTGAGAGCTCTCTTGAACCGGCATCTCAGCTTGGAGGCAGGTTTCTTCTATTTCTTCATGGCGAGGATATGCACAGGGGTACTAGCCTCGGCGATTAATCGAACGGGCTCATCTAGACTTTCGGCGAAGCCGCGGCACATCTCTTCACTGAGGTCGCGATCGGCGGCTCCTTTCCAGAGCCTCGGCTGCACAGCGAAGGCAGGCTCCAAGCAGTCGATTCACTTTCCTGAAGAGGTCTTGTTTGCATTCTCGGCGGACGTCTTTCCAGCCTCCCAGCGCGCGCTGATCTCTGGAGCCCTCAATGCTGCGGGCAATGTCGGTGCGGCGCTGGGAGGTCTCATGCAGCCTGGCCGGATCATGAAGGACCTGTGACTGTGGTCCTGTGGTGGTGCTTCGAACGTGGCTGTTCGGGGCTTCTGCAGGTCAGGGGTCGTGGGCCCATCCTATGGCCTCCTGCCTGCAACTTCAGACTTCGGCCCTTGAAGTGAAGAGCGGCGGCTCGGCCCGGCGCCCTTTCCGAGGCTGGAGGATGCCCTTCACCGTCGTGGCGCTCCCCACCCTCGTCTGCGCAGCGCTCGTCCGCCTTCTTCTGGCAGACCCAAGGACGCAGCAAAAGGCCGGGGATCCTTTCATCCCCTGTCGACTTGCGAGCAACTTTGGATGCGTTGCCAGGCCAAGGCGAAGCGCGAGGAGGTGGTGGCCAACGAGGTGGCGGATCTTGAAGCGTGCTGATGTTCCGTGCCTCGGGCAGGTCCTCGCACTCCAGGTTGGTTCAGTCATGCCAGATCGAGGTTTATTTATGTGTCATGCAACTAAATCCTCTAAGTGTGGGCTTGCACTGTGTTGCGTGGCTAGTCATGAACGCGTAGTTAATCCACTTTATGCGCTTCTGTTTGCCTGCAAGTGTGCAGCCGGCCGAGTCTTTATCCCCACTGCGCTGCTCTCTGCTGTCGTGGCAGTGGCATTAGCTGAATGTCTGCGACAAGCTCCGTGACCCTGTAGTTACTGTAGTTCCAATAGTTTACGTCCTGGCAGCGCTTAATGTAACCGTCATGAGCAGTTGCATTGAACCGATCGTGCCAGCCTGTGGTAGAGGCTTTTTCTGCGTGGATGGGTGGCGCAGAAATTCGTGGGGAAGGACTTAGCATGGAGGATCTCGTCAGAGCCTGAAATCACCAAGAACAGCTAAAAAAGCTGTCCATGAAGATGGCGATTTAACTCAGGACCTGACCAAGTTTCAGAAGGTCTTCGCGGTGAAATCCAACATGTTGGTTTTCGCGCAGGCCACGAGCCATCAGCGTAGGCTCACGGAAGCTGTGAGCTTACACTTCGAGAGGCACTGCCCGGCTGCATCCCCATCTCAGTCATCGTCACGTTCCTCGCGGACTATTTGGCAACCGACCAAGGCATGGCGGTTGAGGACCGGGCCACAGCTGCAAGAGCACTGTAAGTTGTCATCTGCGAGTTGTGATTCGTGAGAGCTCGAAGAGCACCTTCCCTCTGTCCTGAGGCATCCACGGCCATCACGGCGGTGTTTGGCATGAGCTGCTTGGCCTTCGGGGTGACTGGCGGCATCCTTGGACAGTCCCTCTGGAACCAGAGGCCGGAGAACCTGGGCACTTGATCGCTCTGAACTGCACTTCCTAAGCACGCGCAGAGGCAGAAGAAGATGCAACACTTCTGCTTCCTGACCGCCGCCGGCATGCTGGCTCCAAGCTCGGTGTTTCAAAGCACCAAGGCATGTCCGTTCTCCTCTTTCATTTCTTTCTCTTTCTCGAAGGTAGCCCCGCTGCCATTCATGCTGCTCGTGAACTCCTCGCAGGCCCCAGAGTGACCCCCACAAACAAGACTCCAAGCAGACTTGCGTTGCGTTTTTCTATGCCTCCCACACAGGCGCTGATCACGACTTCATCCGGCCGGCCAACGCTCTTTGCCTTTTTCTTGGCTCTCTGCGGCGGGTCTGCTGCACTAGCAGGCGAAAGCGTTCGGAGCTTCCAAGTTTGGCAGTGCGCACACAAACTCCGCATCAATCCAACGACAGGCCCCAACATCCGGGCAGTGCTTATGAACGTGAACCCCTCGGAGCGGCGTGGCACGGTCTTCTCAGCTTTCACCTTGTGTGATGACCTGGGCAAGGGGCTGGGCCCCAGCATTGCATCCTGACAGCAACACTGGATTGTCGTGGCATCGCTGCCTGCGCAAGCGACCTTGGGATTTGGAGCCTGTGCTGCCAGGTGGTGGCGCTAGTGTCGCTTCTTGGACGTCGCAAGGCCTTCACCCTGGCATTTGGGGCGTGGTGGATCAGTGGCCAAGCCTGACAGGAGGAGATTCGGGTTTTCTCAGTGGCAGGATTTTCGTAATTTCCTTTGACAGTCTTGGGGCTACGATGCACTGAACTTACATGGCTCTTCTCGGGCAGAGATACGCCAAGGTGGAGCCATTGTCACGCAGCTTCGCAGTTCCCTCAGCATTGACGCTTCTCGTGGTGGAGATTCGTTACTTCCGACGAAGAAGATGTAGATGTTCCTCGATGTTCTGCTGCGAAGATTCACAAAGACTGCCGAGTCAACGCCTGCATTCCGTCCACGACGTCACGAAGTGCCAGCCCCCAGTCCTGGTGACATACCTGATGACGTGGTGGTGATCTTCCTGCGGCAACGGCGTCTCTACGTACATCAGACATTGCCACGTGCATTCCGGCTGCAGCTGCCTCCAGATGCTTGCAGAACGCCTCTGATGAAGGGAGCACCCTCTGTGCATTCAGTCCGTGGAGAAATCAGTCGGGCTTGCAATCACGCTTCTCCTCCCCATCGTTGCGTGACAGCACATCCAATGCGAACTCTTGGGAGCTTGTTGCATTGCTGTCAATAGAAGTCATAGAAGGATGCACCGGCAGCACTGCCAGACCGAGCCTCAGGGGCTATGAGCCGCGTGCATGTCTTTCGCCAGGGAAGTGTCAATGCACCTATGCTTTCAGCACCTGAGTCCTCAACTGCTGCGGACGTAGCTGCTGCCATCGACGGTCTTCTTCAAAAGGCCTTTGTCCCGTCATCGACATTCACCAGCATTTTTTTGGTCTCAATAGTCTCTGCTGCCAGGAGGTGCTAAGACGGATGTCGCTTGTGCAAGCCCTACTTCCTGCAGACCTCGATGTGTTGCGACGAAACATGCAGGCATCTTGAAGCTTCATGCGTTCATGAGACATGCCTTTACCGTTTCCGGCCCCAGCGAATTCATAGTGATCCGCAGCTGCAAAGCAGCCCGGAGTAGCCCCGCCTTGCGCTCTGATTCGGTCATGGGCCGACGCACGTCGCCGGCAAATACCCGCCGCAAGGCGCCAAAGGCGGTACCCGATGCAAGCCGGAGCAAGGCGAGGAGAGCCAAGGCAGACTCGCAGAAGCTGCAGCATGCCTTTGTAGTGCTTCCAGGTTGTACATGCTGTCCGCTCCATGGCCGGATCCGTTTTGAGCTCGGCTGCCGAGCACTTACGGCTCTTCTGCAAAATCTTATCGCTTCCCTGTCGCACTTGCAGAGAACGTTGCGCTGTGATGCAGGCCTCGGTCTTTGAGCGTGCGGGGTATTTCTGCTCGGAGTCAGGCACTTAGAAGAAGCCTTTTGGCTGTTGTCGTGGATGGAACGTAGAGAGCTGCTGATGCTTCTGTCTAAGTCCAAAGCCAACGGACGGCGAGTTCGAGGATCTTCAGTCGGAGCTGCAGGCAAGACAAACTTCAGTGGATCCCGACCAAGCGCTGTACTGCCTAAGACCACGAGGAAGCCGTTCGATCTCGTGCTACGGCCATTTTGCAACACTACAAGGACTGTTGTGCACGAAGTTCTTGTGGTGGGTAACTGCACTGAGCACTCCGGCCCTGGCGAGGAAATTTCTGAGCCTGCCCGCAGTGTCCAGGCAGAGGAATGCCTTCTGAAGGACCCACCCAACTACCCACCCGTGTCACAATGAGCATCATCATCATCATGATTGTGGTCATGATAACAACTCGAAGCAGAAGGGTCGCCGATGCCTCGTCCAAAGGACTTAACAGAGCTGTCTTCGGCCATCCGCCAGCTGACAGAGGCTGAGCTGAATCGTGGAAGGCACCTGGAAACTCATCGCACTCGTTCTGAGCTCTGAGCTACGATGCTACGGGCCGCTCGGAGGTTGCTGCGCAACTTGCGCAGTGACTTGGAGTCCTTGGCCGCGGAGCTGCGGGTCGGGAGCCATTTTTGGAGCTCGCACGGAAGTTCGCCGTGGCAGTTGTGTTGTTGTGTTGCAGGTGCAGGTTACGAATGCAGCCACGGCGGCCGCTAAAGCTCGAGGCGGGCGAGTTGTGAGCAGCAGCCTCAATGTCCAGAGCTCGTGCCCCAGGGCCCCAGGGGCCCCAGACTGCTTTGTACTCCTGAGGTGCAGCTCCAAAGGCAATCGGCCAGGAGCTCGGACAAGTCCAGCTGCTCGCTTCTCGCTTCGCCGGTGTGGTCAGCCTTGAGAGGCATCACTTCGCGCCCGCGGACTCGCACCTTGCGCGACTGATTGGGCCGGATCAGAGCCAGCACACTTAGTGACCGTGTCTTGACGTGGTGGTCAAGCAAGGTGGACAGCATCAGTTGCTCTTCTAGCAAAGCTGGAATGATTTGAGCATGAATGAGATGTTCGCCATGCGGCGGCAGAACGCGCTGTGCATTGGGGGATTTGCGCAGTTCTGTGATGCTTGGAACTTGGTGTGGCGACCCAAGAGTGGTCTCGAGCCCTTCTCACAAGCTGCGGTCGCCTGGGAGGAAGTGTTGTATCCCGCGCATTTCCTCAACAAAAAGTTGGGCCGGCTTTTCGTGCCCTCAAGGTAAGATCAAGAGTACAGAAGGAAAAGAGAAGTCGACTTCGCTTTAAGAGGCGAATTTTGCTGCGGACCGAGGCCGAGGCCTTGGCGATCAGCAGCTCCATCGCTGCCTTGGTGGCAAGCCCCTACGAAGAGGCCCCGAGACTTCTGTTTGCTTCTTACTGTAAGCCTTGCTCCTTGCAGATTTCTGTGGAAAAAGTGATCCGCAGGTGGATGCCGTCAGCGAGGCCGAGGCGCACATGCTCTTTCTTCCTGTGTGCTTCTGGAGCTGTGTGCTCGCGTGTGCTCGCACGGGGCTCGGCCGTTCGCGCGGCAAAGGTTTTAGGACCGCGTGCAAATGCACGCTTCGAGCAGCACTCGCCTGCTTGCGTACACTCGCGTGGCCGAGGATCACAACCGAAAACGGGTTGCCTCATAGTGCCGGGTTTACGAACGCCTGCTGATTGTCAGCATCATGTCGCTTAGCTGAGCAGTTACGAGTAACATCGCTGGAATCATTACCATGCTTTGTTCTGCCTCGCGCCGGTGCTTTCAAGCAGAATGACAGCCTTTCAAGCGGCTGCGTGGTTTCTTCGTTTGCCCGACCAAATGTGCTGGTAGTACCTTTGCTGACCAGGCCTCAGTCGCTGACAGCCGCGGCCTCGGAGAAAGGGTCGGTGAGTGCAAAAAAGGGCTCTTCAAACCGTTGGTACTCGTAGCTTGTCCGGAAGGCGTCGGCAGCGAAGCCGACAGCTGGCAAGATGCAGAAGTTCTGACCTGGCGAGCGGCTGGTCACAGAATTCTGTCAGAGTGTCCAGTGCAGACTCCACAGCTGTTCCCTTTGCTTTGCCATGGTGCCCGACATGGCATGTCATTTCCACAGAACCTGACCAGAGTGGCTAGGAGACTCTCCAAGGCATCGACAGCTGCGGGAATGGCCAGAGCGGCTCTGGCTGCAGACGAGGCTTACGCGGGCCCGTGTGCAGGAAAGGCTGTGGCACGCATCCAAGCGAAGCTCTCTTGTTTTTGAGGACGATCCGGAGGAACTGCGCAATGCGCTGATGGCCTTGGAGTCGGCGACTCGAGACTCGCGTGCTTCGTCGGGTCCCCTGAGCCGTCCCGTGGCGACCTCCCAGCAGGTCTGAGCGTCAGGAGTTGGGGGAGTTGGGTGTGAAGGCCGAAACGGCGAGTGCAGGGAGAAAGACGATCTGGGAGTTGGGCTCTGGCTCTCTGCGCAGAGCAGGCCGAGTCGGCGCCTCCGGACCCTGGGCAAGGCCCAGGGGGTTCTCGGCCCCCAGCCGCGCAGCCACTGTGTTCCTGTGATTGCAGTCGATGCTCCGGCATTGGCGTCGCTGGCCGAAGAGATCGAGGCAGACGCGAGGCAGTCGGCAATCAGCTTCTGCGCTGACTCTGCTGCCAGGTTCGGCTGGGTGCACTGCGTGAGGATGCAACCGTCCTCCTCGACGGGCCTGGGCCTTGGCATCACAGGGCGCTGTTCGGATATCGAGCTTCTGCAGCAGGATAATGTCCGAGGATGCGAACTCGGAGGCTTCGCGGTGCTTCTTCCTTCTTTTGTGTGGGAGCATCGTGAGTTCGGCAAGGCCGCCCCCGACTTGGCATCTTTGGCAACCACCAGAGCAGGGGACCTGTGAGGCTGCGCATCCGAGAATGGCCTGTCGCTGTGGGCATGAGGATCTCCGCAGCGAGTCCTCAGTGGACTCCGCAGAAGAGGCGATCGAAGTTGCAACAACGTCCGGACCCTTTCCACAATGAGGCAAGCTGTATTTTGTTCACCCGCCTCCTCTCCATCGCCCAAGGCTCGGAGTCGACACAGGCGCAGCCGAAGAGCGGCTGGCCAGTGTGCGGCGAATGCTCAGCGCCCCCTGGCTAACGCGACTGTTGCAGTGCCTGGAATGATCGATGCGAACGTCGCAAGGAAGACGTACCGAGGTTCGTGTGGTGTGGGATACGGCCGTCCGCTTCTTCCTTTTGCCCCTTCGTGTGAGTGGGGCCGGCATTTGTTTCATTGCAAGCTCTCCCTCGAAGCTGCCCTGCCAATGCCAGGCTTCAAGGCTCTCGTCCAGCAGGCCGGAGACTTTTGAAGCTCTTCTTATCAATTTTTTGTTCCCTCTGTGCAGGTCGCTGTCCGCTTCCGGCTGCCAAAGAAAGCGCTGCGGCCTCAAGCAGCAGAGATACCGGATGCCGGGGCAGCTGCGAAGAGCAGCGCCGTAAGGCCGCCGCTGCAGCTCTGCTGGCGAGAGGCTCGTCTCTGCACATTTGCCTGCTGACGTGATGCTGCCATTCGTTCTGGCAGTGCTGGAGCCAGTGGATACCGCAAAGGCTTGTATTTGTGGTTCACCACAATAGCCAGTGATTGGACGTGAGTGAAGGTCGAACACCGTGCCCGAACGGTATGATTCTAGTGATGTTGAACAAGTTGAACTGCAGGGTGTTCAAGCGCGGCATAGATCGTGGCACATTTCATTGCGATGTGCCTTTACAGTACCTCCTCAATGCCGTGCCAATCCAACTGCAATTGACATGACATGAGACTCTTGCCTTTGCAGCTCTGCGCTGCATGTCCAGCAAGGGCAGCCCGTGGATGATCCCATGCCAAAGGCCGAGGAGTGCTACCCTCTCGATGGCGAAGCTGCCGGCTCCTCTGTAGCCCCGCACGAAGAGTGGGGACACCGGCGAAGTTATACCGATCTTGCGATTCGCATGGTTGAGGGAAGGGATCAGAAGTTGAGAATCGTTTGTCCCGGTCGCCTTCATCCGCGGTCGCCGGCAAGGCATGGTTCAGTAATCATCGGTACGCTCAGTGGACTCTCCGGCATCTAAAGCTCTGCACACAAAGCCTTAAGATGCCTAGCGACATTAAATCACAAGGCCAGAGCCGCAGCGACAGTTATCGGCTGAGGCCTGGGAGGAGTGCCTCGCACGGCGGGGCCTCGCGGAGCGTCCGGGGCGCCTAGAACTCCAGGCCCCTCAGACGCGTGATCTTCAAGAACTGCTCCCTGAAGCATGGCCAGGGAGGTTTGCTGTGTTTCATGTGCGGTCGTGTTTGCAGGTGCTCAACCGGTCCAAGCCACCGCAGAGGTGCCCTCGCAGCAGTCGCATCCGGCAGCCTTTGCGCTTGGATCTCAGACTCCTGTGCAGAGGAGAAGGAAGGCCGAAGTTCCTTCGAAGGCCCGGGGGGGCAAGGAGGACTCTCGTTAACACAGAGTGGAAACCGGAAGGGAGCCGGAGTTGACGGAGTCGCAGTCGCCGGTCGGCCAAGTCCTCTGGATGTCTCCAGGACGGCGACTCTTTGCAAAGAGCCTTTGGCTTAAGTGTCAACCAGATAGCGCTGGAGTACTGAAGGACTGGGCCAGCTGATGCCATGTTCCTGATCACCGGCACGCAGGCCGGTTGCCACGAAATCCCATAAGATGATTTCGTTGGCAGCATTCGAAGACATCTTGGGTTTAACAGGCCTTGCCCGGCCCAACTCCAACTATGTGGGGGCCTCGTACGCTTTGAAGACTTCAACGATGTCAGTGCTGCACAACTTCACCCCTTCCCTGACTGCCCTCATGAAAGTGCTGCATTGTGTCAGGTCTGCCGATTTTTGTATTTCGCCAGATCTGAGATATTCACCGTCGAATGATGCACCTCGAGGTCTGCCCCTGAGTTGTTGAAGGGTCAAGGCACGAGGCAGGTCAAGAGTTGAACCTGAAGAGACTGATGTGTGACTTTCTGAAGCTGTCGTCTGCCTCAGCTGCAAACCGCTGTCAGGTCGCACATACCTGACCCGCCGAAAGAAACCCAGCGGACGGGCTTGGGCGATGTCGACCGGGAGGCCCGGGCCAGTGGCTTAAGACCAGAGAGAGGTCAGGAGTCTATGACTATACCCCTTTCTGTGATATCAGGGAGCAGCCTGTTTCATGGCTTGTCTGGGCCTCTGACCCTGCAAGCGGCGGAGAACCTTGGTGTTGGGCCGGTAGAAGCGCAGACCCGGATGAGGCAGGGGCCGTCGAGACGCAGCGGCCAACAGGCTCAGGCCCACAACATCATTCCACAGCATCCCGCAGCATCCTGTGTCTTCGTGTCTTCTTTAGAGAGTCCTTGGTGCTACTTGTGCGCGCCTCAGGCGACCTCGGACTTTGCCTGGAGGGCTCGGCCGTGAAATCCTCCAGCATCAGAGGCAAAAGGTTCGAGCGCATGCACTGGCAACGTGACGGATGCTGGCCTCAAGGAGTTGAGCTATGTCGGATTGGTGCGTTTTTCTGCTCATATTTGGTCCAAGATGGATTTCTCATGGCCGTGAAAGTAAGCTTTTGGAAGGCACGACTACCACATGAGCCAAACCTGGTATTCATTTTGGCATCAAACAAAAACGTCACCAGAGACCGGAGCCCGGTATCTCTTTTCGCAGAATACTTCGGCTGCGTCCCAGACATGAAGTGCCAGTGCCGGGGTTTTTCATCGCGCTCGCACGGTGATGCACCGAGCTGGCTTGGTTCACCCGTAGCTGCAGTCAGGAACTATGGAGCTTGAAGATTTTGCTTGAAGGCTTCTTCAAGCCTCTGCTGCTGGTGTTGTGTTCTCAGAAATGCCGTGAGGAACCAGAGACTGACAGTGGCCATGTTAGTGTGCACTGAGGTTGATTGCAGCGCTATGTCCCTCCGTTGCCTCCAACGAGCTCGAGGCCGCCTCCCAATTGTTGTCGGGGTTCCTTAGTCGTATCATCATTATAGTATACTGGGGCCCAAACCCCTATTCTAATTGAGGCCCCTATACAACTTCATCTTCGTCTTAGCCCTGTGCCGAGAGAGATCGCCTTGAGAGGTGGTCAGCGGACCGGAACCGCCCGTCTACTTCGCAGAGGCCTGTTCCTCAGCTCACTACTTTGTGAGTTCGACCGCCGCATTTCGAAGCCCCACTAGCACGTGGCATATGGCCCTTCACATGTCACACCGTACCATTGTCACGATGATCATCATGAATTATCATCGTTGTCCTGATGATCCTCCTCCTCCTCCTCCTCCTCCCCCCCCTTCCTCCTCCTCCTCCTCCTCCTCCTCCTCCTCCTCCTCCTCCTCCCTCCCCCCCCCCTCCTCCTCCTCCTCCTCCTCCTCCTCCTCCTCCTCCTCCTCCCCCCCCTTCCTCCTCCTCCTCCTCCTCCTCCTCTTCATCACCTTCACCATCTCATCAGCATGAGGCAAAGCAATACTGATACGGTAGAAGGGCAGAGGCTGAAGCCCTTTTTGCGAAGTGGGACACATGGCGCCACCATTTCAGAAATCGACGGTGGCGGCGCCATCCCTTTGGCTCCTGCGCTGTCGAAGTCTGACCCTGTCCTGTGCCAGGGCAGGAAGGAAGAGCTGCATAAACTCGAGGAAGGACTTGAGCATCAAACAGAGGCGGGCATGTTTGTTGGTTAGACTGTTCATGGTGTGACGGAGAAGCAACACTTCGAGCTTGAAGAGGTGAAGATCAAGACCACTGAGGACATCTGCATCTCGATGATGCTTTTGGGATGCGCCAGGGCCCGAGACGCGTCACGAAAGTCTGCAGATAGTCCTTGTTTCAGCTGCAACAAGTGACCTCTTTGCAGTCATGTGCGTGTGACTCCTTGACTTAATGCCTGTGTGCCTGCTGATGGCTGCTGCAGCAGACCTGGCTTCTTTCCAAGATGGGCTTCATGATGGCCAACTTCTATCTCATAAACTGGCCGGATGAGGACATCAAGCGGATTTCTTGGGAGGCAATGTGTGCCCCATGCTACACAGCTAATTGACATCTCCGCAGTGCTGCATGCTGTGGGCTGGCAGCGATTTCTCCGTTGCTGGGATTCTGAGATGGTTTGGCTCGGTAGCACGGTATTTGCCACCCCGTCCCCAAAACTCAAGTCACTCAACAGGACTCAACAGGAGTAGTCGAGTAGCCGACATGCTGAAGGACAGGTTGCCAGGAATCCTGCACGATCGAGCTCGGTAGGGCCCAAAGTCAACGTCGAACAAAGCCGGAAAAGCCGCGTTGCTAGAGCTGTTCTCTATCGTGGTTCATAAAGCAGACGGGTGAAGAGGGATCTTAATTGCAAATAAGCCCTCCGAGTTGAAGCACGCCCTTCACAAGATCGAAGACAGCTCAACGTAGACACATGGGTTGCCCTGCTCTAGCAGGTGATCAGTTCAACTATATCCATCTTCTCGGCCGTCTTGCTCTTCCAGGCATTCAGCGAGTGTACCAGCTCTTCTTTGGGAGCTTGGGCTGAAGTATCCTCGTCGGATGGCACTGCTGATCGCAGGCTTGCAACAAGGTGCTTGAGTACTACATCCTGGAGGACTTGTGGATCTGGTATCAGCTGGTCATCGACATGGTGCAGACCTTACGATGTGGCACACTTTGGCGGTGCAGCTCTCGGGATATGTCGGGGTGTGCTTGCGCCTGCCTCCCAGATGCACATGTCGGCGTGGTTCGTGATCTTGCAGCTGACGTTGGCTTACTTCTCGGGTGCTTTAGGGGAGCACCACGAGGCCAGCACTTAGTGACTCTGAACAACTCGTGTGTGAGAAGTTGCAGCTCCAAGCGCAGCAAATGTATTCATAGCATAGCTAGATGAGGTTGGGAAGCACAGGCTGTCAATCATGTCGCCCCGACCTCGGATCTTAGATCCCGGATGCGGCAACTATGTGTGCATGCTGTTGGGCTGTTTCTAGCTGCGCATGGCTGAGGGCTGCAGCCACCGAATCAATGTCGGACTTCCGGAAGAAGCTGCAGCGAGAAAACTCAGCAAAAGAGCACTTTGAGGCCGTCCAGCGACAAATACCTAGTGACAGCCAGTGTCGTGCACACAGATTCTGTTCACAAGGCAGTCGAGGCGAATGTGGAGTGCTATGCCATACTTCTTGGCCACATCACGGGCTTTGCGGCAATCAACGCATGGGGAACGCTTCAGCAGGTTGGAGCTGCAGGTGTCCGGCTGCCACGTGCGCATGTCTTGTGCAGGCCGTTCCGCGAAACCTGGTTTGGTGTGGTCTTGTGCCAGTGATTACGCTCGTTGGAATTCTGTGTGTGCCTGGCTCGCTTCCGCGCTGAGTGCGAAGGCACATATCATCACTTTGAAATTGCCTACCTGTCTTTCGTCTCTCGCCCCATTTTGCGGCCTCTTCTGCGACCATTCCATCTTTTGCATGTGTTTCCATGCCTTGAAGCATCAATTCGCTGTCGTGCCTGCCTCTGTGCAGCTTCAGCATAAACCACATGGTCGATGCACGAATCAGGAATGATATCGCCCACATGAAAGGTATCTATGCTGGCACTGACACGTTGAGAGAGTACAAGACGTTGGCCGACGACGAAGAGGCTGCCATGTCTGCCGCCACAGTCTAGTTTAGTTTGCGGTTCCTGTGTTGCGGCACGGCCAGGATGAGTGGGAGAAGCTGTGGGACGAAGAGGTTGCCGAGACAGAAGATGATGTCATGGCATTGGCCGTCTCTTTCTTGCTCGTCCAGGCCTGTCTTTGCACTTCTGGAAGGTCAGACGTAGGTGCTGCTTACCAGGTTCTCCGGTTTAGTATCAGTGGCCAGCTACCCAATTCCGAGGCAAGGGAACACTCAAGTCTTTGCTTGTCACAAAAAAACAGCGCGACGCAGTTGGTGGCTGTTGCAGGGAGAAGATGAGGAGGGAACGCAGCACTCAACCGGCGAATGTGCCAGAAGCCAAGCCTTTCCGACAGTTTTTCGGACGGAAGAGGGAAGAAGTAAAGGGAGCAGAACTGAGGGCATGCTGCTTCTAGCTGCAGCTGCTTTTGGATGCTTCGAGATTTTCAAGATCACCTTCCGCTCGCCCCTGAGAGCGAGCGTGGATGGGTCTGTCTGCATAACGGGCAAGACACCGTCTAGTTCAACCACAGCGGAGGGGGTCGTAGCTGAGACTTCTGGAAAGCTGAGTCAGCATGCACTCGAATAACATAACATAGTCACAAGAATGGAACACAAAGAACATTTTACTTACGATTCGAAAGGCAAGACTTGTAGCCACGATTTTACATGAATAGTTGATGTGTTCGGGAGTAGCAGGTGATGGTACATGCGTAAGAGAACATCAAGAGAAAACGCGGTACTGGTCAGACGAGCGCAAAGAGGTTGGGAGTAGTACGAACAGAAGAAGCCTGAAGCTTGCTGTAATTACAGCACACGAGAGCAATGAAAAGGCAAGGAATGAGATGTAACGAATACCAATGGACAGAGAAAGAAAGAGATGGCCACTTCACCTCAAGCGTGCTGTTGTTCTGCACTTCTGGTACAACAGCCTGCAAGACGCTCAACGTGACCACTCCCCAGGACAGGACAACGATGATTTACGGCACGGTTGTGAAGTGGAGAGAGCAGTGGGTCGCCGGCAGCTGTTTCACCTGGCTGCCGCATTCCGGCGCGGTTCCACGCCTGGCAGCGCTGCTACGCAGGGCACAAGCTCGAAAAACCCCCGAGGGTCTGACGAAAGCGAGTCGCATGGAACGGCTGGTTCCGGCCCAAGCTGCGAGCAAGACGAAGGCTTGAAGGATGTGAGGGCCAGGAAAGGATCGAGAACAATCGAATGAAAGGCCGAAAAAGAGAACTACAGACACGATTTGGCTTTGTGTACTGTGAACCCGAGGAAAGGCAATCCGAAAGGCTCTCGGTCAAAGCCCCTCTGATGGACACGCGGGCCATGCCGCTCATGGTGAGAAGGACTCGGCTGGCTGAGTTCGAATTCGCACTTCTTGCAAGGCCCTACTGCGTCGATCACTTGACATGTAGTCTTAGCATGTTTTTCGACACTGACAATCTGCAACTTAGTCTCAGTGTTGGTTTTCTTGGCTGGGGCTTCTCAAACTAGGGAGTCAGCGCTTGCTCGATGTCCTCAGCCCGCCTTGTGCGAGGAAGACCCTTCAGTTTGGGATCGCCTCAACCACGTGTGGATTCGGGACATTTGTGCTATGTGCACCGCTCGCCCGGCACGTTTCATCAGCAGATCCGTTCGCTCGGAAGGGCTGACACAGAATTCTGCGAGGCATGGAGTTTGCACTTCGCGGTGGACTGGTTCCTGACCACCAACCTGGCTGTGGACATGGGTTAAGAAACACAAACTCATGTGAGATGACTTTCGAGCCGGGCGAACATGTCCGTCGATCCTCGTGCATGATGCAACTAAGTAGAGTGCAGGAGGGAGCTGTTTCCGCTGTTGTTTGTGCTGTCGCCAAGTGCCCAGTGACGTACAGGGATAAGGCGTCTGGTTTTGCATTGGGTGATTATCTTGCGTGCATCCCGATGGTCGGTTCATGAGCACGAGGTCGTGACATGTTTGGCTCTTGGCTTGATCTTCGCCCAAGCCTCTGCAATAGGTACACTCGAGTGGAGCAAGCTGTTGTTTCAACACAGGTGCTGGACAAGCTTGCTGACATGGAATTCACGGATGATGAGGCGCTTTTTGCGTGACTGGAGAGGTCTTATGCACACCATGAGTGGTTTCCCAGGTAGACGCCGCGTTGACACAGCCTGAGAGAGGGAGGGAGTTACTTCTAGACTGCTACTAAGTCCGCTTCTCTTAGGCGTGCCCTCATCACCTCCTTGGGTATCTTGATTGGATTCTCCTGGGAGCGCAGCTTCGATGCAGCCGTCGGAGGTCCGGCCTCCCGGTTTATGCAGCGAATAGCGAATGTCCGAATGTTGCTTGGACGTCTCCCTGGACGTTCCGACCATGCCGGGTACTTTTGCCGGGTACGGCAGATGGATCCTTGATTCTTGTTAAGCACGGTATAAAGTTCACTCCCCTTGATGACTCGCAGTTTGCAAACGACTTCGTTGAGCATAGTCTCGCTTCTAGCGAGGAGAAACCAAGCGACGACAGAACGGTAACATCATCCTTCAAGTTGTGTGGAACAATCGATGTATACTCTTTGCATGACTGAGCAAAACCCTCGCATCTTGCGCCGGTCTTCCTGTGCGCGTTTGGGGTGGACTCGGGCTGCTCTTTCGAGGCCTTGCGGAGCAGCGGGCCTTCGGCCTCGCTCCGCCGGTGATCACGCTGCTGCTTGCCATCATCCTGGCGAGCATGGCAGAGGGCCCAAGCAGAGAAGCTAAAGATCCCTTTCAAGGCGAATGCACCTTTCAGGTGGTTCCAGCATGGAAGTGGTACATCCTTCCGACCACGCTGCAGTACAAGAAGGACCCACCAAAGCTCGAACAGTTTTGACCGGGCAGTCGAGCGGATCCTCCACCCCTGATCCTAAGGACCAGCCACCAAGTCTGCTAAAGCCTGCATTGTTGACGCTGTTGCACTCTGTGCCTTTTAATTTCGAGCACGGGATTCTTGGAGACACTTGAGAAAGTCATTAGGTCGGAATGCTTCTGTTATGCTTAAGACATAGGCCCTTGGCAGTGCAAGCTGATCTTCCGATCTTTTCCCGCAGGAAGCCCATCACGCCAGCCACAATGATCACGAGAACGGTTCGACGGAGCACCGTGAGCTTCATGATGCGGTCCGCCCCACAGTCACCAACACAAGCTTGCATGTTCTGCACGCAATACGCAGTCATTGTGACTTCACTCTCATGTCTGCACATGGGCGGTTGTCAAAATTCTGGTCCCTTTTTGGGTCCTTATTATAATAGGACACCTAATATTTAGGGTACCCGAAAAGGGGCCATAATTCTGACAACCACCCACATGTCTGCACGCGCAACCCTGGACTGACTCTGTGCAGGAGGCTCCCTCGCAGAGTGCCGACTTGCCGGGGTTCCCGGAGTGAGTGGTCTCGCTATAACAGGCTAACCTATATAATGGCGTTTGTGTTTGCAGGGTCTGCGATGCCTGGATGTTTCCGAAGCCTCGACCCGCTGAGGTCCCAGCCCCTGCTGACGGGCAAGAAGGTCCGAGACCTTCCGAGACCCAGGCTTTAGGCTTGGAGATGACAAAAAATGCACTTCTCCAAGCGATCGTGAGGAAGTGAGCTTCCGAGAGGGCGAGCCAGACGTGATCGTGCAGACTTCGCCTCAGTCCGATGAACGTCGCGCGTGTGGAAACGTCCGGGGCGTTGCCTGCTCGCCGGAGGTCTTCGCAGGGCAAAGACGAGGCTCAGAAGCGGCTGGAGGCGCGCACTTTGGCGTCGTCTTCGTTCCAGTAAGATTATGTGACATCTTGCACTAAGAGATGTCTGAGGCTCAAGCAAAGCAACTGGCGGAGCTGCAAGCTGCCCTGGCTGCGAAGGAGCAGGAGGTCCAGGAGGCCGCCTGTCCTGCGTCTCCTCATGTCTCCTCCGAGCTCCGGCGAGACTTCGTGAAAGCCCCGGAGGCCCGTCGATCGAGTCTGGCTCTCAAGGAGACCTGCGAAAAGGCACCGGAAAGCAAGTGATACTGTATGATCATCGCGAGGGTGTGCTCGCTTTGGCAGGCGGAGCGGAAACACATCGACCTCGCAGCAGCTTGTGAAAAGGCGCATGCAGGAGATCTGGTCGAAATGCCGGGATGTTTGCTAGTTCTGAGCGCTGAAGCTGTGAGTTGCCCAGCCAGGAGCGAGGCTCCATGCCCCGAGCTCAGCCCCTCTGCGTCGTAGTTGTGCCACTTCTTTTTTCCTTTTTTCCAGGCAGATCGCGCTGTCCAGCTCGAGGGCTCCCTGCAGGAGCACGACCAGACACGAACAGGAAGCTTCAAGTTGCTTCAAGTGGCCCACGCCCAGGAGAAAGACAAGGCCCTGCAACAGAGAACAACCGAAGCGGCAACCTTGCAGGCCACCTTCGTTTTTGGGCTTCGGCTTCGGTTTCTGGGAGGGTTCCCGGCATAGGCATAGGCGCTAGGGCCCGATGCCGCCGTTTATCCAAGCCCTGGGACTGTGTTCCGCTTTCGCTCGGAGAGCCTTGGAGACCCAACTCCGAAGGCGCTGACAGTAAAACAAAGGGGTTTAGGGTTCAACGCTAAGACTCTAAGAAAAGAAGCCAAGAGCATGCCGCGATGATGAACCCTTCAGTTTCACGCAGTGCCCTGGCAACGTTGATATGCTTTCTGGATCAGCAGCACCCTAGTTGACAGGAGCCTCACATGACACTGGCACCCGCACGAAAATATGGCGGTTGCGCAGTCTGCTGTTGCTGTTCCCCTGGCTTGCCTTCCATGTGTCCTTTCGCTTTCTCATCATGAGAGAGTGCCTGCAAGATGGACGTTTTTGCTCAGCTTGAGCATGAGCTTGATGCAGGCGGAAGATATCTTGGCCGTGGGAGTCGTTTCACATGCCTTCAATCATGACAGGTTAGAGCTGTCACGAAAGACTTGGCTGGCAAACGAGTCAGTCATGTTCTTCAGCAATAGCTCGGATCCGACCCTGAGCACCGTGTATGTGCCGGATGATTCCCAGCATGCAGATGATCCGCTGCACAACAACCATGGTGAAGCTAGATTCGTACCAGCACTCCTCTACTTGTCGCAGGCAGTACTGGCAAAGTGGTACATGTTAGTGGATGACGACACCTATGTGTTCCTGCGCGAGCTGAAAGAAGTCCTGTCCGGTTTCGACTCGGATGCAAGATACTTTCTCGGCCAACCGTCACAGATTCCCTTTGCCAGCTGCGCTTCTGACTCGAAAGCCTCTCCGAAGACATCCCATGAGAAGTGCTGGGTTCCCCTGAAGATGCCTGAAGGCATCGTGCGGTGGCCACTGACTGCAAGGTGGTGTTTGGCACGACCAGGGCATTACTGCGGCGTTGCAACTCTGGAGGGTGTGGGTACCTGGTGCAAGGTGGTGAAAGACGAGTCCATGCCATATCATTACAGAGTCACTGGCGGCTTCTTGCCAGAGGCACGAGAAGCTTTACTTCGCGCCGGCATCGGACATGCAGAGCAGCCGAGCCCTAAGGAGGTGAGAGGGGCCTTGCTCCAAGAACGCATTGCCGCACCGATACCCTGGGGAGAAGCCGAGTTTCCGCTGGCAGTTTGGCCGGTCGGTGGGCTTGGCATGATCGTCTCGGCCGGTGTGGTGCGGGCTCTGCGTGGGGCAGAGTGGCGCGAATGTGTTGAGAAGCTCCGTTGTGGACCAGGCGATATGCGTGTGGCGGCATGTTTGGCACGATTTGCAAACGTTGGCCTGGCGTTACTGGAGGGCCTGGGAAGCTCGTTGACTCGCCATCCCGTTACTGCTGAAGACGTGCTGGAGCTGTTTGCAGAGGAGAAATCAAGTGCTTGCGCTGCTATGCCGCATGTGCTACTTCGCTGTCTGTCATATGGGCATACGCCGTGTCCATCTTCGTAGCCCTGCTTGTTGGGTGCTGAGTTGGCATCGCATGATCATTTGATTGGGGGGGGTATGTTGGTCATATGACCCTACTCATCAGGTGCTTGTGGCGTTGAGCAGGATCTCGGTCATCGGTGCATTTTTCATGTGTGACCCTGTTTAGTTTGCTTTTTGCCCAAGGTGTTTTGCCCAAAATGTCATGTAGCAGCAGGATTTTCCGTCCAGTGTGCATACCCGTGATCCAAAAAAGAGTTCTATCAAGATGCCTGAGTGGACTCTAAAGGGAGGCAAAGCTGTTCTTGCCAGAAATCCATGTCGACTCACAAGTTGTTGGCTGCGCCGTCGTGACAAGAGGTCTGCAGATGTTGATGTTTGATGTGACCGTGTGCTGGTTGTGTCCGTCCCGAAGCAAACATGTACAGGTGGAGTTGGCTTTCCTTAGGCTGCTGCGACAACCCGCGCATCCGGTACGGGTTGGCTTGTACCGTAGATGTCGGAGTGGGGCAAATCCTGCAACTGTGGCTCTCCACACGCCCTCTGCCAGGAAGACGCCAAGAGGCTCAACGCTGAAGTGGCCCGGCTTCAGAAGTCAACCGGCGCCGGACCAAGCGAACGAGCGTCCCGTGCCTTTCGCCATTAGCTAGCAAAGCGGGTCAGGTGAACAGGCTGCTTTGACCAACAAGCTCCAGGCCAAGTCTCCTTCTTCTGGGGCGTGGGCGGGCGAGGTCAAACACAGGGCTACTGCCAAGTCAAAGTACATGATGTTCTGTGATGAACAGGTCACAGGAGCTAGAGCCGTAGCTGTTGGCTCGAGACCTGCAGTTGAGGTCGAGGCCGTCAACAGCAGTTCCAACTAAATCCGAGACCGAACCGTCCGTCTTGGCAGTCCTTGCCGGCGGCGCCATGTGCGACTGTGGCTGCTGCCTGGATCTACTTGGCGGCTGCTTCAAATGCTTGTATGATATGTTCAGAAGTATTCCTGTCCCGAGCATTGCCGCATTCTTTCTTTTCCTCACCGGTTATGGCCTTGCAGTCTCCGGGAGAACACAGTCCATCGTGGCATTGGACCAGATGGGCTTGATCACCCTGACGGGTCTGCTGGGTGATCTCGGCATCGGCTTCTTCTTGGCTTTGGTCTGCAGCTCAGTCACCCCGTACTTCCTTCATAGGCCGTCCGAAACAGACACTCGGATTGATGCTGCTCGTTTGCTAAGATTTTCAACATTCTCTCTGTGCTGGCAGCATTCCTGGCGTCCGGCAAGACAAGGGAGACGATCTTTAGTCGTGCCGACTACTGCTGCACCGCGTGCTTTCAGTTTTTGCTGGGGCGCTGCGCACTTAGCCTGATACTGGCCGGAAGCCTGGCGATGTTGATGATCGCGGCTCAGCCGCATCGCATGTTCTGGGTTTGCAAAGCAGATCGATTTAATGATCTCACAACGTTCGTGGCTGGTGAAGTCTGTAAGAAAACGCTGTGAGCTTCAGTGGCCTCCTCCCTCCTCAGAGCAATGCGTGGAAGCTCAGGACACGGTGCTCCTCTTCGGCGTTGCCAGCGCCTCCTCGTTGGTCTTGCAGGTCGATGCAGCTTGCGGCCTGAGGTCTGTGATGGGTTCCGTCATCGAGGCAGTCTCGCTGCTGACGGGCACCAAGATTTCGCTGGAAGCCTTCGACCAAATTTGCAGGCCAAGGGAGGGCCAACTAGGAGAGAAAGAGGAGGGTTCAGGAAGAGCCCAACAGACGCGTGGGTTGTCCTTGTCCTTTGCTTGCCCCAGTTGCCTAGAGCCTAGAGTATGCTGTTCCTGTTCCCTGCAGTTCGAACGCCACTGCGGGCTTCACTCGCCTGGCCACGGGCACCTGCCTCTTAGTCCTGGGACAGACGTTGCTGATGGTATTTCTCTCGCGACTTTGTTGCAAGTCAGTGAGTTCGATGTCTGTCGCTGGTGCCTGACATGCTGAGATGTGCTGAGATGAGATGTGAAGCCTAGGTCAAACTACACCAGAATCGTTCTGCAGCCGGGGCCTTACGTCCCTTTGTGCTGTGTCGTTTGGGCTGGTGCCTCTGCTGCCGGAGGCCCCACTTGACGCACCACAAGGACTCGGACCACAGGGCACATGCCTATGGCTCCACGGACTCTGCAGCGCCATGAGTTGGCGGTCCCACCTGCGGCGAAAAAAACATATTCATAGCCGAAGATTTGCCCAGCCTAAGCAGACAAAGCCTTCTGTGGGACGAGATGTAGCCAGGCCGTCAGCGAACACGCGACCAAGCTGAAGATGTTGGACGAGCAGCGAGAGCAGGAAATGACGAAGGTCTTGTCCCCGTTGCCCCAGCTTCGACTGAGGTTGTGATCAAGGGAGAATGTCCAGTACTGCACCTCGGGCCGTAAAGCTGATTGTGCATTGGGCTGGATTGTGAGGCCCAAGTGAGGATCGTCGACAGCGAGGCACCGTTGCTCTGCAGCTGGCATGTTGTCGTATCGGGGCATTTTTCGGAGATGCTTGCATAGACTTCATGAGTCAATGCAGGCCGCTGCCCAGAAGTGGGAGCAAAGAGCAACTGCGGAGGTGTGTGTGTGTGTGTGTGCGTGTGTGTGTGTGTGTGTGTTGAGTTCGAAACGATTAAGACGATGGCAAGCATGCTGACATGAGGCGCAACGCTCTGCTGATTTGGAGGCATGCCTGGTTTGCATGCTCAGCCCAACATGCTAATCTCATCATAATGTATCGAAATAGTCGTAGAATGACATATATATATATAAGACATAAGAACTGTACATCAAACAAGCACACCGAAATAATATACACACATCAAAACATTGCAATACATAGAAGTGCACAGAATACGTAATAACATAGCATTATGATACACTAATATACTAACAGTAATATGGAACATCCACAATAAGATAATGGATCAAGATATCCATGCAGTGATATATGAACATAGCTACATAGCAAGATGATAATATCATGGGTTCTAAGCATAATCACGACCCCAGTGTCTTTGAAGCTTCTCCCGTGACACAAACGAAAATTAAGACGGAAGATCTAAACAGCAAATACGCAAGCAGCAAACACTAAAGACACCCATGCTAAAGAAAAAACACGAAATTGCCCACAACAAAAAAAACGCAGCCCAAAAAGTACCACAACCGACCACAAGCAAATGTTCAGCAAGTTTTAGTCCAGAGTACTTGACCACCGATTCCGGTTAACTTCCATAAATTTTGTTTTTGCTTTCGATTATGTGGCCTTTTGGCCTGCGGTAATACTGACCTGGGCTTTCATTGGTTTTGCTGAACTGGTTTCTGCCGTGCGTTCGGGCCGTCGTGTTTTAACCTCCAATTTTTCGACAAAAATCCCGAACGGCAAGCTTTGAATCTGTGAAGACACGCAACTCCATGAAATCATCCATGCCGCTTACTGTTTACTGTTTGCATCTTTCTATAATAAGTTGTGATTGGGTTTGACTTGCCTACCAGAGGAAGACAATGTTTCCCGGCCGTAATATTTACATAAATACAGATATTCAAAGGTAGTTATATATATATATATATACACACATACATACACACGTATTCATACACAGCTGACATCATCCTGTGTCATGTATGAAGCCTGAACTACAGTGTAAATGGTTTTCTAAATTAGCCAAGTCTGGCTTTAGTGGTTGTGATAAGGATAGAATCGCATATTTTGTATCAGGTCACAGTACGAAGGTTACCTGGATTGAGTGTTCGACTTTTCAGTTTTGACGCTGAATTTACAAAGCTGGTTATATACATACAATGAAAGGGTATATCGGCTCGCCAGCTTTCTTTGGCAGGACAACCTCATATTGGAGTTATTTTATGTCTTCTCGCAGGTGTTATAGTCAGACAAACTGTTTTAGTTTGACCATACAATTCAAGTTTCATCTCGAATTCCTTCCCTATTGGGCATACAATGACGAAATCAACAACCAGTAGGTTACGTTTCTAGACTCAATGTTTGCGCGCTTTCCTCTCATGGGCTTATTGTTTCTTTTCAGCATATGGGTGCATTTCGATTTTACCCGCTTTATGTTGAGGGTTTGCTTAGGTGTAATTTGAAGTTTCAGCTTTAGGTGTCAAGTGAAAGAGACATGCGATGAGTGTAAACGAGCGAAAATCTTGTTTCTTTTGCGAAACACTGGGAATGAAGAACACAAGATGATGTTAATCAAGTACAGGCAGATAGGTAGAGGTGTGCCGTGTTCCCTCACGTACGAATCTGGTTTTTGTTCTCAAATCGTGCATACATATGTATATGTTTATAGCTATAGCTGCATATGTACGCACACACATTTTTGGCTCCACTGCAAGATCATTCAGCAATCAAACCATAGCTCTGGCAGAGAAAAAGTTTCTACATTGTATTTGTAATGGCATCATAGAGGATGGCATTTGCAAGGACCATACCTGCCCTGGAAATGCTTCAAAACGCTGGGGTCGGATCCCGCCCAAGCCATGTACTAACATACTGGTAATAGTGATCATATGATAGTATGATAGTATAGCAATAATATACTGGCAAGGTGATCTGGTAATACAGCAATGTAGTAATACAGTAGCACAGTAACAACGAAATAGAATAACATAGTCGTCTACAAATAGAGTGAACTTGTAGTATGGTTATATGGTAATATAATAAGGATCCTACTATTTCGGGTACTATATTAGGGTCCCCTGTTTTCCGGAAACTCCCAGTTTGCATGTTTCAAAGGGGAAGTTCCAAGCATCCGCCGACCCTGTGCCTTCCGAAAGCGTGAGGCATCTTTGCGCCTCCGCGAGAAGCAGCTTGAGACTCTGAAGGCCCGTCTGGGAATCTGGCTTTGGGGTGGATCTCAGCTTCTCTGTGATGTTGACAGGTGCAGAAGGCTTCGGAGATTGACCACATGTCAGCGGTGGCCACCGAGCGAGACCGCGAGCTGAGGCAGAAAGAAAGCAGAAGACTGCCACGTCGGTTTCTTTAAATTCTCGGAGGCAGCTTCAGGCAGACAGTACGGGCCAGGACCCGGCTTGCAGCTCATGCTCCTTTCTTCATGCAGCTTATGCCCAGTGCCAGGATGTTGTTGCCAAGCTGCAGGCAATCCTGCAGAGACGAGAAGTTCAGAGTTGCTACCGCCAAGCGGATCTAATCGCTGCTGCAAGATGTTTGTAAAGAGCAGTCGTCGAGCAGTGGCAGAGTCTTGGGCAGCTGTCTCTTGAAGCATCAGGCAGAGAACAGGCAGCTGCAGCAGATGCTCGACAATGCCACCGCGAAGGCTGGGTGACTTCGCTGTTCGCTTTAGAAGCTTGGCAGCGGAAGCCCGGGGCATAGATTTGAGCGCACAAGTGAGCCCAGTGCAGGTGAAGGAAGGTCTGGATGAGCAGATGTCTCTACAGCAGCAAAAGCTGCAGCTTCAGGAGGAGGCAACCTGGGCATTGGGGCGTGGCCCGGGGGATGCGGGGCGGGACGGGGGGAGGGCACTATGAGCGTGTGCCAGTTCTTTCGGGCAGTGCGTGTTGATCAATCTGCAGACGACTGCATTAGGTCTATTTCAATGTACCCGGCTTTGAGACTATGGCATAAGAACAAGCGGGTGCATTTGAGGGTGAATGCAAGATGACCGCATGTACTTGCCGGTAGATCGAGCATGGGCCAGCCAAACAGGTAAGGTCCAGAGCTGCTTAGCTAAACGTCACGTCTACATGCATGCATATGTACATATACATACATTTACCTAAACATACACATACACCTATACAGAAAACATACATCTAGATGTAGATGTACGTACAGATATACATATACATATACATGTACATGTACATATAACCATACATATAGATACAGATATAGATATAGCTACAGATATTGCTATACATATAGATATTGATATAGATGTAGATATACATATACATATGTAGGGGCACATACCTATGTATATACACATGCATGCATACATACATACGTACATACATATATACATACATCATGTACATGTGCAAGCGCACAGGTGCGCGCTCACATACTGCACGCACATACGTAGACAAACCACAACACACGCATGCTCACGCAGAGATACCTCAAAGCAGGTGCGCCGGCTGGAGCAGGTCAGTCCTACGAAGACTCCGAGGTCGGCAGGGATAGGGGCGGAAACCAGAGGACACCAACAAGGTGGTGTACGTGTGGCTCATTAGTTGTTGTCCAAGCTCTAGTCTTTGCTCTTGCAACCTCTAGCATCCTTCAAAGTATTCAGGGAAAGGTGCTGGAAGCGGGAAAAGCCAGGAACAAGAAGCAAGGAACCCACACGGGAGACTCAAGGTGGATGCAGAAAGGACACTTCGATGCGACGAGAACCCTTGCATCATGAGCAGCTGAGACTGTGACGCCAAGTTGCAGCACGCATCATGAGCGTCGGTGGCCGATCTAGTTGCCCGTTTCAGTGACCATCATGAGCATCATCGGGTCGTCATTTTTCTCTCCAGTAGTCGGCCCGCCCACATCCACCAGCCATCGGCTGCAGGAGTTGTGCACCAGACAACCTATGCTAGAACCAGTCTTCACCATTCTTCTGGACGCGGGCTTTGTGTCATAGTACAAGCTACGCATTGGTTGTGAACCGGTAAGCTGTGACGCGAACGGTACGGAGGCCCGTGCAGCCCAGAGACGACAATAATTAGGTGAGAGTTTCCGAAAATGGGGGTACCTTATTTTAGGGTCCTTTTGATAAGGATCCTACTATTTGGGGAACTATATTAAGGTCCCTATTTTCGGAAACCCCCAGGTGTCTAGGATGATTGCAGGCCAGAAGACTCTTGCTTGGACTCGTGCTAGGTAGTCACGGTACTTGCAGGGAAGATGGCATGGAATCCAAACTGTGTTTCCCGCGAATACTGGAGAGAGGTCAGCTGCAATGACTCCCAGCCGACCTGTCTCCATACCGAGCACGAGCGTGGCGATGCCTTTGAACCCTTCTACGTCTTCGCTGCCTGGAGCTGGAAGTGGCTGCCTCGGAGCCTTTCAGGATGTTTGACAAAGATGTTCTGTCTGCTGAGTTGCAGGCGGTGCCACAATAGGGCAGGCTGGGTATTCTCGTGGTGCATGCTGGTTGTGACATTGTTTGTTTGGCATGACGGGGTGACACTTGATTTACGGAGCTGCATCTGCCGGACCGTTTTGGCTGGACAGGGGAACTACAGAGGCTGCTTGCAGCGAAACCAGAAACCTAATGCGGTATTGTCAAATGTTGTTAGATGTACGTAGCGAGTGGCAAGGACGGCATGAATCCACTCTCTCCGGCCAAAACAGAGAATTTAGACAGAACATTCGCAACCAACAAGCCTCGGAGCCATGGTCACTGTTGAGGTGGCCTGGCTTTCAGACTTGTGCATGCAAAGAGCTCTTTACTCTGTCGAAGGTGGTTGTCAAGAAGACGACAGCATCCTTGTCCCTCGGGGGGAATGCCACCTTTGGGGACCTCATGAAGCGGCTCTTTACCGACCATGGCATTGATGTGTCAAAGCTCCCCGTACGCAAGTCTTATGCGCTTGCATGAAAGCCTTCTTATTATCCAAGCTTGCTCCTGGTGTCCCCGGGCCCTACAAGGCAAGTCATCCTGTACCAGTGCAAGGAATTCCGCATGCCGCCATACGAGCAAGGCCGCAGATTGCCTCATAAACCCTCGGCCCGAGGCCCGAAACCTTAAACGGCTAGACCCTTAAACCCCCAAAGCCCTAAAGCCCGAAACCCCGAGACTTCTACGCCGCCGCTTTCCCCCTCCGCCTTTTCCTGTGTGCGATTTCTGCGAAGGCAAGCTCGTGATCTACGACGGCGAGCAAAGGGAGGTTACGGAGGTGGCCTGGCTCTGTGTTTTACATCGTCAACAAGAGATGAGAGAGGGCTGTTTTCTTAAGCGTCGCATGGTGTTTGAAACATTAGATTATATATATATATATATAGAGCATCTTATAGATTATATCTGTCCGGAGGTCTAACCAACCCTACTGCAAGGAGGTTGTTGAAGCCTAAAATCTTTGTGAAGCTTTCTAAAGGTTGGGACGCACATACAGTACGTGTGGCCAAAATCGTCCTCGCCCTCGCAACGTTGTGAGCATCTCCGTAGCCATTTTGGCTCAAGGCTCGAGCGATTGCGCGGGTCTCCAAGACTTTTGCTTCCAAGGAGTTGTGGGAATCCTCCGAGAAGGTGCCACAGAAGTGCATCGTGTAGTGGCTTGCTGATCGTCATGTTCATGCTCTCGATAGCTTTGCTTGGAAAGCCGAGAAGGGAGATGCTCAAGGGCATCAGCTTTATGGCCTGGTGCGGCTGCTCAAGCCTGAGGCCGAGGTTGTCCTCAATACATCCGGCCAAGATGGGTTTTTTAGACCCGACGCGATCCATGCAGATCAAGGGCCGGATCGAGTGGGTCGAGCGCCGGAGCAAGCAACAAAAATCATGCCGACTACCATGCGCGGGCGGTCAAGTGCGCAGGTGATCTCGGGCTGATTGTCAAAGGCAACCGTTTGGCTGCCCCCAACACGAGGCGATGACAGAGTGCCTAAAATCTGGTCCTTCGAGCATGGGCCCATGACGGTTGACCCGGAGCAGGCCAAGCAGATTTGACAGGCGTCGTTTGTTGACGTCACCACGATGAGGGTTCGTGGTTCCGATGGCGGGCGCGCCTTCTTCTTTAAGGGGGCGCACGCCGCCAACGCCGATGCTGACCTCGTGCCCATCAACCCCGACACTGGAGATGGGGTCGCCACTGCCTCACTGAAAAGCAGCTTCCTGTGACTTCTGTTTTGGGGCCAATAAGACCTTCCGATCTGCCACGCCGGTTGCTGTTCTGACTGGCCCTTATACTACGCCGGCTGAGACCTTGGGTGCTCCTGCCAAGGTAGCAGGGCTAGTTGTCTCTAGTTGCATTTTTTTGGATACTTTTTCCTTTTCTGAGGCCGCCCCTCCATGCCAGCAATGTCTTCTAGCAGCCAATCCTGAGTTACTTACCCCCCGGCTTCTTCGACTTGGCGTTCCCAGCCCGGCACTGTGTGGACGTGGCGGTCTCTCAGGCGTTTCGCTGCCAGTGGCATGGTCTTAAAGGCAAGGCGGCCAAGTACTTTGTGAGCTATGCCCCTATGTTGTCGCCGTCAAGGACACCACACTGACCTTTGTTGGAAGCGTGGCAACTATTGTCGACGCTAACCATGGTGGGGAAGGACTGCCCGGGATAAGGAGTTGGGCCACTGGGCCACTGACTGCATTGTTCCGGTCAAGGGTCTTCGTGCTCATTACGCTTTGGGTTTGTCCTTTGTCTCCCCACGGCCTTCCAAGCAAACTCCGCTCGGCACTGAGTTCTAGCACTGTCGTTCTCGCTAAGCAGAGGCACAAGAAGGAGAGCCGCCCGAAGGTCACCATCGAGATGTGGAAGCAACCCTGCAATCCCGGAGGCCAGGGAAGTGTTGCGCAGCGGGTGACGAAGCTCAACAGTGAAGTTGCCAAACATCTTCGGGATGACATGCATCGTCAGGCCGAGGGCTTTCGCAAGTTCACGTGGCCCGTGCATCGTTGCGTCAAGAACTCAACGAAGATCATCGGTGTCAAGTTCCGCACTGCTTGCTCCTGCAGGCGCTGTACCCGGTGCTTCAAAACCCGCTCTGATTTGCCCGCTCATAGCAATGTCACGCGGTACAATGGCAACCTATGCTCCCGGGCGCGGCTGGAGAAGTGGTGCCACCAGGATCGCAATCGACATGGATTCAGTGAATCTTCGCTCAACAGCATCTTCAGCGAGGCTTGGGCAGCTCTTGGAGGCGAGTACTTGGATCCATGACCTTGTCTGAGCTGACCGGAAGCCACCCGGCGCCTTTGGTGGAGAGGGGAAGTTTGAGCATTGGCAGTTGAAATGTTGATCGAGCCGGAGCTTGTCGGCTTCTGAACGACGAGGCCGACGTTCAAGCCAAGAGGGCCATGGAGCGGCGCCGTGGTGGTTCCCTTCGTGCTCGGTGACGGGAGTTGGCTACTCAGACCAGCCAATGGGAGGAGCAGGCCATCTTCGCGGCAGCCAAGGCGTGCGAGCTATTCGGGGCCAATGTGTCAACAAAAGTGACCAGACAGTTCGGGGCCAGTGCGGCTGGAGGGAGCTAGTATTAAGAAGGTGCTGACGACTCTTAGGGACACCTGCTTTGTGCACTTTGGTGTCCACCTGACGACTTCTCAACCTGACTCTGTGCAACCTTCGGTGCTGCCAGGGCGGGCAGCTGGCTTGTGAGAGGCTATGTCTTTCGTCTGGCTCCGGGGGGGCTGTCGGCCTGAACGCGCGTGCTGAGGACGCGGGCATCCCTCTGGGCAGCGAGCGGCGAGCTTCGGCAACGCCCCACGGAAATCTCACGACGAGGCCTTCTAAGAAATCCGCGGTACTGTAATTAGTTTGTGTTTCTGTGGCAAGCCTTACTGCCCGCAGATGGTGCGTTTTCTTGTCACCACTGGCTTAGACTTCCTGGAAACCCAGGACCTTGAGTTCTACACCGTTTGGGTATGCAGCTTGTGCTTATCTTTCGGTGCGTGAGCCCGAGCTTTGTGCTCCTTTCGTGCTTGCCGAGCTTGTCACTCCACTTATACAGTGTGCTTGTGACTTCTGGCGGTGGTCTCACATCCGACGTGACCGAACCAGTCGACCTGCGGTGCGTGCTTGCTGCGCGTGCCGAGGGGGTCGGGAGAGTGCAAAGAGTGTTGTGAGCATCTCCGTAAGTTACTTGGGCGGGGTGATTCGAAATTCGCTCATGCCGCCGGAGTTCGATTGATCTTCACAGCTTTCAGGGGTCCCTCACCTTCGCACGCGTGCCATGCTGGTGCTGCAGTGCAGCACCAGCTTTTGTGCTTGAAACATGTGGAAAACGTACCTGCGACAGACTTAAACCCTAAACTGCCAACAATCCCGAAGCATACCCTCTAAAACCATTCCTGAAACACCCTAAGGGCACCCCTCAAAACCTGCCCGAAGGCCAAAAGGTAACCATAAACCGGCACCCTGAGGCCTAAAGGGTAGCATGGCAGCCTGTGAGGACCGGACCCTGGCCGAGCTGAAAATCGACGGCTCCGAGGCTTTGGTTTGTGGAGAGCTCCAGGCCCAGGGGAGCAAAAAGGGGGGCAGACATACGATCGACTATAAGATAGTCTACGATAAGGGCATAAGTTATCATACAGCATAAAATCAGTCACCATGCTCTTGGACTGGATGCATGTACATCATGTGCATCTGGGGCCTACGGGGTCGCAGCCTTTCTGAGGGACCTGTTAGTTGCTGCTGCACAGTGAGGACGAGTGGTTGGAGGAAGTGAAGTGGGGCGCTTTCGGACACACTCTGTACGAGGCATGGTCAGCTTTGCAAGGCTCGTGCCTGTACCTTCACCTGCCTTGCAAAGGCAGACTACTTGAACCACCGCGAGTTCGTGATCTTCAATGGCAAATAGAGAGTGATGCAACGTCCCTGCTTGTTGGAAGCCTTAGTCACTCTTCTTGTCTTCCGTATGGTGCGGTGTTCAGCCGCGGTGGCTGCAGAAAACGGTTGCCAGAAATCGCTGAAGCACAGATGTTGATAAGCTACCTACTTTACAGAAGTGACAGTGCAGAAGTTCGTATAGCTGGCATTATTTCTGGCAGTAGACCACGCCGGCTGGCAGAAAGATGCTTGCAAAGCAGACTTTGCTGGTTGTTGCGGCTGTTGTGACGTCCTTCGCACCCGAAGGCCTCGAACATGGCGTATACGCCAAGATCTCAGGGCTCTCGTGGCTCCCTTTACGACGGGGATTCGGGGTCCCGTGTCCCGTTTCACAGGCCCGCTCCCTTTGCTCGACCAGCCTTTACGTGGCGGGGCCCCGAGTGTCAGCGAGGGGATGCGGGGTGGCGGTTTTCAAGATGCAACTTTCGAGGTCGGCCCAGGCTCCCCCCGGTGGGGCCCTGGCATCCACGGTGCAAGGTCGGGAAGCCGAAGCCGTGTGGAGGAACCGGATAGTCAAAATGTTGCGTTGATGCCGAGGTACCAGGCTGATCTCTGCGCCGCAGATGACTTCAATCCCCGCGCAGTATGTCGTCGACAGGGGCAGCTATCAGCAGCCGACCTGGCCGACAACAGTGATCAACAATCCGCAGCTCCTTCCAGGCCTGGCCCAGAACGGGGAGGGACGGCTCTCGGATTATTTCAAGACGCATCATGGCGATGCCAGGAACCCGCTTCACATGAGTGGCTGCCGATGGAGTCACAGTCACCAGTAGTTGCTGCTTTCACAGACTTCTGTTGATTTTCCCATCGTTTCAGCGCTTGCAAAGAAAACTCGAAGCCACATACTACTGTAGCGTAGGCTGCTAAGACTCTACATCTGCATCGCCACAGACTGGACATCCTGCTTCGATGGCTCGAGCCTTCACGCTTCCCGAGCCCTTCCTACCTTGAAGGGCACAGCTTACCATCAGTCAGGCCGGAGTGGCCAACCCGGGTTGGTGAGACTCTTCAAAGCGGGTCTTGCCAGGTAATGTACCAGCCATCTGAATCGTAGTCGGCGAGCATCTGGCCTCAGTTTCTGCAGTGTCTGAGACGCAGTTCAGCTTGCATGCTTCCGACTGCACGTCGTGCTGCCAACAGCTGCCATGTCGGCACAGAAGCACCGCTACGAGAGGCCAGAACCGATATCATCTCAATGCATTCGGGTTTAGGGTTGAGATTTGGCAGTATGTATTCGTCCCAAGGAAGTGTAACCCTATATCAGAGTCATTCGCACCTCGGATGCCTCATGGTGCCTTGATGCTTTGGGGCCCGGGCAAGTCCGCGATCCAGCGGCTGGGTTAGTCAAAGCGTTTGTTAAAGACTTGCCCTCTTCCTTCCTATTGGGTTTTTACCAGATCTGGAACGTGCATCTGAGGCAGGCCTGCCATGACAAAGGCGTCGCTCGTCGTGCTTCCTGCCAAGGTTTGCTCGAAAAACACCGTGTCGCAGGATGGGCATCCTGCAACTACCCTCTTCCGGACTCCACGCATGCACGCAGCGAGCGGGGCTTGGTTGGAGGCGGGCGAGCACGTGAGTTTCAGTACCTCGCTGCACTTTCAGCAGTCACTCGGTGCTTGCCGGGCGGTGTGCCGCCTTGTGCCAGGCATTCTCGAAGTGGGATGCGCAGGCAGGACATGGCAGGATTCAGGTCTTGCGTGTTGTGACCAGTCCGAGATGTAGACAGGCGATGCTGATTGCCGTACCATGGTCGCTGCTAGCAGTGTCCCTGACATTCTTCATAGCGATCTACGCCGTTGAGGCACTGTGCTGGAGCTTCAGCAAATTTACGGTAGCAATTCTTGACTGGGTCCCTGCAGGTCAGTTTGCCTTCCTTGCTGCGGCCCCTGGAGGGAGCCACGCGGATTGCAACAAGCAGAAGCCACTGCAGCCCAAGCTCCTCAAAGCAAAGATGCGGACCTGAGGTCGTCGGAATACTGCAGTACCTCGTTGCCCTCTGCGCCGCCCTCTATCTTCCAGATCCTTGGCAGAATGGGAGAGGGACAATGCCTTTTCGGAGGCAAGGTTTCGCAGTAGGGATATCGACTCGGATTCTATTGGTCGTAACTCACAGGGCAGGACTAAGTTTCAGAGGAGTTCGACACTAGAAGTCACCGGGCGGCCATAACCAAACCAATTCCTTAAACCCTAAACCTTAAACCCTAAACCCTAAACCCTAAGCACTAAACCCGAAACCCTAAACCCAAATAAACCCTAAACCCTAAAACCAGTCAGCTGAGTCGCAGGTGGCTTTGCTCGTGGAGCGGCCCAGCTCCTGTTGCTGGGCCAGCGGCCCGCGCAGACCGCCAGAGGCACCGCCTTCGAGGAAGACGCACCATACGCACCAAAACATCCCTTAACTGCAAGGCGGAAAAAGGCCCTTAAAAAAACAAAGACATCCCTTAAATCTAAGAAAGAAGCATCCCAAAGCCCTAAACGGCCCGAAATTCTGTTGGGAGTCGAAACTTTCAGGGCTGGCTCTCCTTGCTCGCCGTCTTGGCCTGCGCCGGTGTGGCGCTGACCTACGCGCGGAGCTTCCACACCCTCCCGGACCGCTCGCAGAGGCAAGGGAAGGGTTGGCTTACTACCCGAAATAATTGGAACAAGGCAAAGATGCAGATCGCAGGTCAAGTGTTTGTGTAGGAGCCTCGCAAGTGCCGGCACCAGTGTGTGGAGTTCAGTTCGCGCAAAGGGTTACGTACAGAAGCTAATCCTGGGCAACCGGTTTTGTGTACAGGCCGTTCGACAGTTCATGAGTCTCATGAATTTGATATGGATTTGCTGTTGGATCACGCGGTTCCACTTCGTAGGCCCTAGTCGCCAGTCAAAGCATTACAACAAGTCGAGCTGGTGTTCGTGGTTGTTGGAGGCACCGGGTGAGGTCTCCGAGAAAAGCGGGGGGTTTCCTGTGACTGGTGTAGCAGGGCATCTTTCCAGTGTGGCAAGTCTTCGACTTCCTTGAGCAGGATAACCTTCGTCCACGGGTCGGTGGCCTTTCGAGCAGGGGCCACGGTGGAGTTCCTGCTGCAAATCGCCTGGCTTTGGGCGGCCGCAGGCTTGCTGCCAACCATGGGCCGTCCGCCTTAGAAGCCTCACCTCTGAAGCAAGCAGGCCTCCGCTGTGAAGAAGGTACCCGAGTACCTCGCTGGCGGCGTCGGCTGCCGAGATCAGTCTTACTGTACCTTGTGCGCATACTCGCTCCTGAGTGACAGCTGTGGAACTGTACTGACTACGTAAAACTGTCGCTTGCGCGGCCACGGTTGCCAGATCTGCCATAGAATCCATGATTTCAGGCTGGAGCTACTTTCTGTTGACGCTTCTCTGGATGCTCACCTGGTGGGGCCCAACCGATGAGCACACGCCACTGTCTGAGAAGCCGACGTGCAGCAGCTGATCGTTACTTTTACTCCCTCTGTCACACTTTCTACGTTTATCACCTACTCCTACTACTACTACTACTACTGCTGCTGCTGCTGCTGCTGCTACTACTACTACTACTACTACTACTACTACTACTACTCCTGCTACGACTGCTACTACGGCTGCTGCTACTGCTACTGCTGCTGCTACTGCTACTACTGCTACTACTGAAACACCAACAACAACAACTACTGCTGCTGCTGCTGCTCCTCCTCCTACTCCGACTCCGACTCCGACGCCTACTCCTACTCCTGCTTGTACTGCGTTGCTTCTGCTTCTGCTACTGCTACTGCTACTGCTGCGGCTACCGCTGCCGCCGCCGCTGCGGCTGCCGCTACGGCTACCGCTACCGTTACCGCTACTCCTACTACATATGGTGCTACTGCTACTGCCCCTGCTACAGCTACTGCCACTGCTACTGCTACCGTTCCACTTTCTCGCGTCCATTGGCTCGTGTTAGAATATAGTCCGTTCGTCCGTTTCATGAATGAGAAGGAAGCTGCGCGTGCCACTCAAAGAATTCACATCTGGTGGTTCGGATATGACCTTCGCTGGCTGAGGCTTCCTCTCGCCTCCGACCATGCCATTGTTTTTGCAGGCCCGCTGCTGGTAGTTCCTGCTTTGTCGACTATATGCATGCATGTTCTCTATGCACATAATATGCTTGCACAGGCTATTCCGCGCGCCTCATTCTTTTCTTTTATTGCATTACGCGAGCATGCAGGACTGACAAAGCATGGCTGGTCAATGAACACTGTAGCAGCGCGATGCTGATCGTCGGACAAGTGTGCAGGAAGTGCACTCGGCATTGTCATTGCGTTTGCGGCTGCTGCGCACTCTGTCGAGATGATTGGAGATGCTTGGAAAATCTGCCCTGCACACCAGGCCGGCTCACAGATTCAGAACTCAGAAGGGGGAGGAAGGACTTTTCAGAATTCAAGCCTCAGGTCGAGCGCGTCTGCGATATCTCCTCTACTACCTCTTGACCAGACCACCGTTTCTGATCATCATGAACCTTCCGATAGGACACACGGGGGGTTGGGCTATTCGTGCTTGTTGTCCACCGGTTTTCCTAAAAGCAGATACATCCCCAAGAAAGGATATCCTCTCGCCTTCTTGGCCTCCTTCGCCCTGGTTCTTCGCTGCGGCCTCGTGCTGCTCGTCGCCATCGCCCTTCGCCCGGCCCCTGCAGCCACGTGGTTGCAGGAAATCGATGCTATGTCTACTATGCGATGCCGAGATTTCAGCCGAGGCGAAGGAGCATGACGTCGAAATCGAGACTCGTGGCAAGTTTGACCTCCTCCTGGCTCTCCGACTTTGCGACTTCTCGATGGTAGAGGGCTTACAGCTTGCAGTCGCAGATGAGTTTGCGCAGTTCGCCTGACAACGCCTCGGGTTAAAGCCTCCAAGCATTCGTAAGAGGAGACCTATCTTGGTTGCCCGTTTCCGGCGGTGGTCCACGTGACCGGTTGCGGTCATGCCCGACTGAATGGCGAATACCGCCAGGAGAGATGGGAGGGCTCAGTTTCGCTGAAACTCAACAGGGCCTGGAGAGAAGCTCAGTCATGGAACGGACAGGAAGGGCGTGACAAAGATGATCATCCAGAATACGTCCAGACCTCCGGTGAGGTTCTTGTGCCCAACATCTGCCCTTTCTGCACTTGCGACGGCTTCCCTTGGTCATCTGTTGCAGGCTCGGTTGCTGTTCTCCGATGGCACTTGGGAGGCGGGATCAGTTCCCTCGTGGCAATTCTTCAGAAGCACTTGGCAAAGGTTACTTGGACCCCCGGGAATGCCTCGGATCCGGATTTGAAGCTGCCCTGCTCCCAGCACAAGCGGCAGGGACACGCAGGGCTTCCAAGGGGAATTTGAGAGATCGAGGCGGGCGTATGCGCAAGATGCGGCACGGTCACCGGACCAGGTGCCGAAATCTCGGGCTGTAAAAGAGCAGAGCCCCCAGTGATGTTGCATAGAGAGGTGGAGAGCCTGTGGTTCGAAGTCCATGGTGAGGACTGCGAGGGGCTCCGATGGCTGCGTGTGCTGTCGGTGTAGCGAACCTCCGATTTGTCGATGCTGGGCGAATCTCGACTCGCTTGCAGAGGAGCACACAGCGAACACCAACATGCCACTCGAAGCATCAAGTGTGGGGCTGTTTCTACACCGTCAACGGTAAGCGGCATGGTGCAAAGTATAAGTGAAATGGGCTGCGGCCCCATCTACGCAAGAATGCCCCTGGGAGCTCCGGACGCAGTGGTTTGCAGATGCACAGAGTATTGCACAGCAGTCGATTTTAGGTGTGTCGAGCTCCGCGGCGAGCTCCGCCGCAACGTCTGGTTCGCGACGTCCGGCAGCTGCGATCAGCTTGACGTGCAGTGGCTGCTGCTCGCATCCCATAAACATGCCCAAGCCCACTTTGAGGCTATGCAGCTTTGTGTGATACTGACGGAACCCAGGATCGCCGAGCATCGTGGGCGTCTTGCCGATGAGGCAACGGAGGCCCCACCATGCCAATGAAGGCAGATAGCAGCTCCACGGGCATCGAGCCTTGCTTCCGCAATCTTAACAAAGCGATGAATGGCAAGCATTGATGTGTGTCGTGAAGTGCTCGCAGGATCAGGGTCCACTGGATGAGGAGGCTCCGGCCAGCCCCGCAGACCCTTCAGACCCTTCCACCAGCCTGGGCCTAGAAGTTCCGCTGGCCGCTGGTTTGCTGCAGAGCAAGGCTGCGACTGAGGCACAGCAGAGAGACCGGACGAAGTCGCTTTGGTTGTGGCCTTCCGCGGCACGAATAGCGTCGCGCCGACATGTTTCGTTTCATCACGCAGCACAGTGCATGGGTTTTGGCACCGTTTTATCCCCAAGCGAGCAAACATCATGGCTGCCATCACCAGGTGACCAACGTGGCGACAGACGTGCGCATCTCGTTGACGCCCCTTAGCTGAGAAGTCCAAGACATGCGGCGCCACGCGCCGCCTTTAAGGCTTTCATCAAAGCATCGAATCCAAGCCATCGTAGTCGTCATCGTCATCATCGTCTTCATTTCCGTTATCTTCCGAGCATCATCAGTATCAGTATCATCATCATCATCATCCTCCTCATCATCATCATCATGATGGCTGGGAGGCACTCTTATCTTCGTCGCCTTCATCATCCTCTCAAGTGCTTTTTACGTACTACAAACAGATCTCTCTAAAGGAGACGGAAGGCATCCCGCCGCCCCCGCTTCTACAATCTTCTACAGCATCTCGAATGTGCTGTGTATAGAGCCGTACCGTGGTCACCACAGACAAGAATCTAAGAAGTTGTGTCTGTGTCACTGCCGGATCACCGTCGCGCTTTCCTGACGTAATGCAGCGCGGCCAACTCGGCTGGAACCCCGGCTTTGGATGGTTCGCAGGCCTTTAGCGGAGGAATCCAAGACGGGACCCTTCGGCTCCGCGCACGGCCAGCCACTTTGGCTGATTTTAGTTGAACGCCTGCAGCCTGGAAGTCTTCAAGCGTCGCAGGGCTTTCGTGCGTGTAAACTCAACTGACACAGCATCACTCGGAAAGTTCGCATCGCCAGCATTGCCCGTTCCTGGCGACCTTGAGGCAACCAGTTTGTTTCGATCTCAAAGACAAGGTGCTCTCTCACGTTTCAACCGCGAATGCTAGAGAGTGGGAGCCTCTCTTGGGCAGGTGAAGGCCAGACTTTCCAGCCAAGAGGAGATGCAAGCGAGATCAACGAATCCGTTCTCGCCAACTCACGCTCAAGCACAAGCGCGGGTTCTGTCGGTCGCAAGCAGTGGAACGTGTGGTTTTCAGCAGTCTTGCTTGGCCGTGGACTCAGCAAAGCCCAGGCACCTCTGCGAAGTGGGCGCCAAGACAGTCGGGCTAGTGATTCTGCAGACGAACAAGATTCTGACTCGGACTCATGGCTGTCCGGCTGCTGCCGTGTACTGGCCGGGTGGCTTGTCTTGACGAACCGTGCGGAACATCTGTTCTCTTCAAAGTTCGGTTTCTCTGTGGAAGCCCAGATGCTGCTCGCGGGTCTTTTTCCCGTTCCTTCCCTCGGACTTCGAAGACGACGATGAAGAGCTGAGCTTGGAAGTGTCTTGGCAGCTCTACGGCAAGGATAGGCCTCGGCCTCGTCATCCTTTTTCTGGCAGGCCTTGGACAAAGTCCGCGTGCACAAGGGTTTCGCAGAGGCCTCGCAGCTCCCTCCGTTTTAGTGTTGTCACAGGAGCTGATTGAACTCCTGCGATTTTCGGGAAGGCCTACGGTGCCGTGCGCACGGATGTCTTGGCACAGCTCAAGGCGCCATGGGAGCACGTCAGAGCGATGCAGGCCTCGGCCCGCGTATTCTCAGGAACGATTGCGATATTGGGCCGAGAAGGACGTTCCGGTGCGAGTATATGTCACTCAGATGCAACTCTGAAGCGCAGGGATGCGCTGTGTGGGAGGCACACGCAAACTCAGTACCAGGCAACAGGACATTCCCTTGGTGGTGCCATCGCCAACCTGTTCGCGCACTAGCCTTGGTTGGGTGAGTGACAGGCAGATTTGACTCGACGGAGTGTTTTCCCAGGTTGGATCTCAGTGCAGCTCCCCAACATGACAGTGCAAGGCAAGTGTTTAAAGCATCACCGCGCCGTTCTTGTTTCGGCGCTGAACACCTGCAGGCGTTTCCCTTTCAGAGACCCGGTTGAGGTCTACACCTTTGGCAGCCCACGTGCAGGCCACACATCTTTACCCTTAGTTTTTCACCCAGCCTTGAGAGAGGCAACGCATCTTTCCGGAGTCTTTACAACTCCTTGGTGCCACAGGCCGGATTGGAAGAAGGGCTGTGTACTTAGCAAGCCCTTCGGCCTTCTTGTGCCCAGACCTTCCGCATCGTGGGATCACGGGATATCGTGCCAACTCTTCCACCCAGCATCGCTTACAGGCCACCGTGCGCTGAACTGTTCACATGAGCTGCATGCAGCCGCCAGCCGCTTTCTTCCTCGCTAGGCAGCTGGGTCGAGAAGTTTGGGTGGACGACGCCGGCGACGCTTGGCTTGTTAGCCTGACGCAGACTCGTCTCGGCGGGCAGATCTTGGGAGGCCGCCTTTTTGTTTGTGCCTGCGGAAAAGTGCTGTGTCGGACCTTGCAACTATAAGGAGCTTACTTTTGTGATGTCTTGGGCGATGCGGCACATCCTTCCGGCACGAGACAGTGAAGCTAGGCTGCATGATGCTCCGGTCAGAGTCAGTGCTCGTAAGTCAGTTGCTGTGACCAAGATCTGGTATCATTCCTTGGTTTCGTACTACGCCCTCCTCAACCGCTCATACCTGCGCAAGACAGGCCAGCACGACCCTCAGCTTGTGGCTTCTGGTCCTCCCCGGTTTCGCGAAGTTTCCAGCGCCCCAAGAAAGGATGTTCCCATCCGCCTTCCGCGGGGAGTCCAGCGTGCAAGAGGCCGGGCTCCCAAGGCGCTCCAACTCTGACCCGTGCCACTGAGACTCAGGCCCTGGAAGGAAAGCTGAGTGCTAGTTGAAAGTCAAGGCAGAAGATGGCCGAAGGCCCAGGTGAGGCGCCTCACCCTAGCTGTAGCCACAGTGCTCCAACCGCAGCGGAGCTGGGAGCTCTCCCTTTGAGAGAGCTCTTGCCCCTCGGGCCAAAGCGACGAGGCTGCGAGAAAAAAGGCTCCGAGCCAAAGATCTGATCATCAGAATCTGATCTCATCGCTGCGGAGCTGAGGTTTCGCAAGAGCCGAAGCTTTGGCCGACAAGACTCCAAGGACAGTGCCTGGGCCTAAGCACGGCTGGAGACTAGGGTTCGATGGGTACGGAAGAAGCGGCACCTGTTGCTGAGTCTTGAGCCGCAGGATTTCAGGATGCACCTCCCACAAGCGATACGCTACCATCTCGCCTCTCGCAGTAGGCGAGGTCTCAGGAGTCTCAGACAGGGGCCCGCATATTCGGCATCCTGCACTGCTGCGCTGCAGGTCTCCAGAAGATGGACAAAGAGCCAATCGATCTTCGCGACAGGGCTGCCGAGCTGGCTCCGTTGACGAGATCGTGCTTTTCGCATTCCCACTCAGAACTTGTATTGTGTAGAGCTGTAGAGCATCTGCTATCTGCTATCGAGACAGAGACGACTATATTCAGCGGTATTCTGCAGCAAGCCTGGGCACAAGCGGGCTCCGCGTAGTTTCGATGTCGCCCCTGCAAGCCTGGCTCTCCTGCACTGCGCGTGCGGAGGAGAGAGCGGCCCATGGGCTGGGTAGGGTGGCCAAGGCCTGTGCAGGCAGTCCTTGGAGGTGCATTCTCCTAACGGTGCTGGGATGCTTGCTCTGTGCCGTGGGCGTTTTGCGCTTCACGGCCGTGAGCGAAGCGCGTGAGCTTTGGGTGGATCAAGGTTCAAAGGCCATGAAGGACTTGGAGTGGACCGAGCAGTACTTCGTCAGCCGCGGCCGCATGAATCGTGTCCTGGTCACTTCGAAGGATGGTGGCAACATCCTGCGACTGGAGACGATGGCCGAGATTTTCCGACTTGCAGATGATGTGAAAGCACTTTCTGATGGTGATGGCACGACTTTCGCCGACTTGTGCCTGCGGGTGACCTCCGGTTGCTTGAATCCTGGGGTCCGCCGTTACTTTGGGACCGGTACCACAGCCGACTTCAATCAGACAGTCCAGACTCAAGCCGACATCCTGGTTGCTGTGAACAAGGCCAACTTCCCCGACGGTGCTCCAGCATTCGCCGATGACTCACTGGGTGGCATCGAGCGCGATGGCAACGGCAGCATCACGAGTGCCACTGCTGCCCGTGTCGACTTCATCTTGAGTGCCGACAGCGAGGACAGGATGACGAAGTGGGAGGAGGCTCTGGTGGAGCATTTCACCAAGGACCAGCTCTCCAATCAACGCTATGTGCATGTGGATGCTTTTGTGCAGGCGCAGCGCTCCCAGGACGACGAGCTGAACAGAACGGTGCGGGCCGACATTCCGCTTTTCGCCGTAGCCTTTGTGCTGATGGCCACATTCTGCTCGGTTTTCCTTGGCAAGACAGCATCGTGGACACAGAGCAGAAGGCTGCTGGGCGCAGTCGAGTTCTACTTGGTACTGTTTGGTTGCATCGCTGGCTACGGCACCTCCATGCTCATCGGGATTCCATTCACTGTGCTGCAGCAGATCCTCCCTTTCATTCTTGTGGGCATTGGCATCGACGATGCTTTCGTCATCTCTGGGGCCTTCGATGCGATCGACCCGTCCCTGAGCATCCCTGATCGGATCGAGAAAGCTATGCAGCGCGTGGGAGTCTCCATCACGTTGACGAAGGTGACCTCCATCTCCTCTTTCCTGCTGGGTGCAACCGGTATCTTCCCTTCGGTGCAGTATTTCTGCGCCTATGCCGCCATCTCCTGCTTCTACATTTGGCTTCTTCACTGCACCACCTTCTGTGCCCTACTCGCCCTTGATGCAAGGCGTGCCGAAGCAGACCCCCCTCGCCTGGACCCTTGCTTCTGTCTTGCGGCCGGTCCATCATGTATGCCCAGCAACAAGAGTTCGGAGGGCACGTCGATTCTTGAGACGGCCCTCGTGGCCATGATCAAGTTCCTGACCAGCCACCCAGCCATCTCGTTCACCACCATCATCCTTTTCCTCGTGGTAGCTGCGGTGTCTGCCTGGCAGGTGAGCCTGGGCCTCAGTACCGACTTTGACATCATGGACCTGTCACCCGACCAGAGCTTCCTGCGGGATTTCTACAACATGGAAAACCTCCACTTCGGCGGCCTCTCAACGGGTGGCTTGGCTTTGCCAACCGCCTTTTATGTCGCAGACAAGGACTTCAGCTCGCTGGCAGTGCAGCGGCATCTGGAAGAGGCCGGGGCCGGGTTGATGGCTCTCAGCAACATCAACTCTGTCCGGGGCCTTCAATCATGGCACACCATCTTTACAGTTTGGGCAGTGCAGAACAAGGGTGTCCTTGCTTCCCTGCCTGACAGTGCCTTTACCGCAGTCGAGACCAACCGTACCGGCTGCGAGGCCGGCTTGCCTTCCGGCGTCACAACCTGCACCAGCCACCTGGTCACAGGCACCACTTTCTTGACCGCACTTCAGGAGTTCCTCGCAACGCCTCGGGGCAGGGCCTTCGAAGATGATGTGGTGATCCAGAACGGACAGATTAAAGTGATTCGGCTCCGGGCGAATCATATCGACACGTTCAACAGCAAGCAGCAGATTGCCTTGCTGGAAGAAATGGAGGCTTTCACGGAGCAGTGGCAAAGCGCGCTACCTGGAAGCTTCATGAGCTCGCAGGTGTATATCTTCTTTGACCAGTACCGTATTATTGTGCAGCAGATGACAATTAGTATTGGGCTCTGTTTGGGTGCGGTGCTGCTCATTAGCGCCCTTGTCTTGGCCCATCCTCTTTCTGTTCTGGTGGTGCTTCTCGTCCTTGCGCTGGTCTTCATGGACCTAATGGGCAACATCGTGCTGTGGTCCCTGGCTCTCAACTCCATCTCTATGATCAACCTCATCATGGCAGTTGGCTTGGTTGTGGATTACTCCATGCACATGGCACACAGCTTCGGGCTGCAAGATGGAACGCTGCCAGGGCCCAAAAGGGCGGAGCTGGCCATGAAGGAGATGGGACAACCCATCTTCCTGGGCGTCTCCACGACCTTCTTGGCCATCTTGCCTCTGGCCTTCTCCTCGAGCCAGGCCTTCCGCGTCTTCTTTCAGATGTTCTTTGGGATTGTGGTGGCGGGCGGCTCGCACGGGCTGATCTTCCTCCCTGTCTGCATGTCCGTGCTGAGTCCCAAGAACAAGTCCACCAAACTGCTGGAGATATCGAACCTGGATGCTGAAGCTATCGGCGACAAACTGGGCAAGGGCATACAGGACACAGAGTAGTTCTGCTCCTCAGTTGTTGCTTGGATAATGTACTTCGCAGCTTGTTGACAGAGCGGGCGCTGATTTTCCGATGAGCTTTGAGATTTCATCTGCTCTCGACCCCTCGGCCTTGTGACTCTAGATAAGGCTCTTGGGCGATCTGAACCTGCGAACAGGTTGGATCACGGCCGACTTATGGGTACAACCTCGGGTCGTTGCAGGAAGTCTTGCTGGTAGAGTTAGGTTGTAGTGTTTTATGTATTTTAGTTTTGCAGGCAGTGGCAGGAGAGATGCATCTTCTGCATCTCCGTCTGTTGCTAAAGGCATCAGTCGGCCTCGGCTTCGGCCTCTTCGATTCGCGTTGATTTGGTGCCGGTGCAAAGCTGCCAAGATGCCACCCATGCCTCCGCCCCGTTGTGCCCCGCAGATCCGGGCTATGCAATCAATCTTGCTGCAGAGCTCCACCCGACAGGCCCGTTTGGCTGCTTCGACTGCATCGCTGGGTGCCCTTATCTGTTTTAGCCCGCTTGAGGGGTTCGAGCGCAAGCAGCGACATCTGTTCTACATTAGCCAGGCAGAGATTGCATGTGTGGTGCCCCATGGCCGTTCTGATCTGCCTCTCCGTGGTCTGTGCTGGCCTCACTGTCTATGTTGTTTTTTCAAGTTCGACAGAGACTCCCGCAAGAGGACTACCCTTCTTACCAAGTTAGAGCAACGAGTGCTGGGTCGAGAAGCTTGAATGCTTGTGCTGAGGCATTGGCATGTTTGAGGCCATGAGGCTTTCAACCCACGTTCTTAGCAGCCCCTGCACCATCGTCAGAACAGAGGTGGGAGTTGTGATCGAGTTCGGAATCATGGAGAAGCTATGCTTGATGCCAGTTCATGACGCATCCTGCCTGGCAGATGACCGACGTGGGCACCTGCACTCTCTGCGACAACCTCGTGCCTTCAACATGTCAGGCCACGTGCCAGACTGCCACTCTGTGAAGACTGAATCCCGTTCTTGGTGAAGACTAGCGCAGATACATCCGATCACGAGCGCACGGCTCTTTGTGACCTTCAAGCACCGTCACCTGGGCGAGAACATCACAGGTACGGTGTGGTGCGCCGGGCCCGGCGTGATCGCAGCAGTTCCAGTGGCACACTAGGATGCAGGTGATGGTTTGCGTCTCTGTGTGTCTGTGCTGAAGCGTGGTTTGGTAGCTTTTGCCGCTTCAGTTGGGAGAGGGGTAAAGGGGACGCCAAGCGCCGCCGGTGACCCTGGAGCGAGTCGGAAGCCCAGAGTCCTTTCAACCAGGGTCCTCGCAGACTTACGAGCGTCGTAAGGTCCGGGTGTGACTCGCCGTGCATGGCCCGGGCCCAAGGACTAAAATGCCCCCTGTCAGCGAGTTGTGCGCTTCGAGCCGTCGAGGCTTCAAACCTGCTCAGCTCCATGGGTCTGATGTCCTTTCCGTACTGCGGACCCACCGCCACTGGGCTGGGGCGATTCATGATTGTTTTGCACCGATGCTCCTTGAGAGTCTCCGAGGCAGAACCCTGCCCAACTGGGGCCGTGGATGCGAAGGAGACATGTTCAGATGCGAGGGGGCGAGCCAAGTCTATTTCTTGCTGGTTTCTTGCTCTTGCTGCAGGATCTCGCCAAGTCCAAGACTGTCCCAAGAAGCGACAAAGAGTCCGAACCATTCAGCTGCCTGCCTTCTGTGTCTGCTGCAGCGGCAGCCATGGCAGTTGAGGAGAGCGCCGCCTGTTCTTCTCACTTCTGGGACTTTGTGAGTGACTAAGACTGTAATCACTCGTTTCCCTGAGTCTCCCTGTGCCTCTTTCAGCGACTGTTAGGTAGTAGTAGTAGTAGTAGTAGTAGTAGTAGTAGTAGTTGTTGTAGTAGTAGTAGTAGTAGCAGTAGCAGTAGCAGTAGCAGTAGCAGTAGTAGTATTGGTAGTATTAGTAGTATTAGTATTATCGCTTTCGCTTCTTGGGGACTGGTGCTCCGGGCGGCCCGGGCGACGAGGAGGTTCACCTCAGCTCCCTGGCCTGCGCCGAGCCTTTATCGCCAGAGGAGGTGGACAGAGGCGCGGTGTAGCTCGGTCAGGGGAAAGACGTGGAAAGAGCCACCTTTTGCATGATTGTCCGAAGGAGGCAGAGAAAGTACAACCTGCACTCAGATTTCGGCAGCCCATTCTGCAAACTGCTCAGACAGCACAGGGACTGTTTTTGAGCCTGCACAAACTGGAGAGAGGCCGACCGAGCTGTCGTCGCAAGGGATGCGTCGTGCTTCCGATAAGTGCAGTGTAGAGCGATGCAGCTGGTAATCTAAAGAGAGGGGAAACCGTAACAGGAGCGGAGTCCGCCATGGAATCACAGCTCCATGAACCGGGGCAACCCAACATGTCTCGACGAGAAGAAACGAAAGCATGACATCTTCCCAAGCACACCCTCAGCAAACAGGTTCTCGACTGGCATGACTTGCGCAGAGTTGATGTCCTCCCGGAACACAACGCTGAAAGAAATTTGCCATGCCGATTGCGACAGGAGGCATGGGGGCCATGACGTAGTGAAGGCACATGCGGCTGCAACGTCCAAAAGAGACTGAGAGCCGAGGAGTGTGAAGTAGCTATTATTACTTTTACTATTATTATTATTATTATTACTACTACTATTATTACTATTATTACTATGATGTTGTCAATACTTAGGCTGCTTGCAGAGTGGATGCCATGGAACCTGAGCACGAGGACAGCGTTGCATTGCCAGTTTGGAACTGCTGTTGCAAAAGAAGCCTGCGAGCCTCGTCTGTCATCCAATTTCCACTTTGTGCTGTCGAGTTGTGTTATCCGGAGTGGGTACCCAAGCACCAGGAGCTCTTCCTGGATGATGATGCAGAGTCACCGAAAAGTCCAAGCGCGACCCTTGCGCAGTTCTTGAACAGCGCATGGCGGTCAGTCAAGGACAGGCACCATATTATTACTATTGTTACTTTTAGTAACTTTAGTATTATAACTATTATTACTATTATTACTATTATTACTATTATTACTATTATTACTATTATTACTACTATTACTATTATTACTATTACTATTATTACTACTATTACTATTACTACTATTATTATTATTATTATTACTACTATTACTATTATTACTACTACTATGACCATTATACTTGACATTGTCGAGTTGCGAGGCGCTCGGTTGCGCATAGCTGCGACTCTCTGAGCCCCCGTAGTGTGGATTGTGTTGCCAGGAGATGCCCAGACCCTAAACCCCGGTTTAGGGTTTAGGGTTTAGGGCCCTAAACCCCAAACCTAACACAAAAAACGAAGCCCTAAACACTAAAACCTAAACCCTAAACCGCAAGTGTTAGGAGATGCCTAGTGGCTATGGCAGCAACCTGACTGCATTTCAGATCTATGCAGTCCGCTTCCGGTCAGTCGTTGGTGCAAAATTGTCATACAGCTGACGGATTCAGCTCGAGGCGGTTTGACGCTGCCACCCACTACCACGATAAGTGCAGACCTCGACGTTTGGCCCAGTCACAGCGCTCTGTGTATTGCTGGTTGGATTTATGGGTGGAGATTTTGGACCAGGGTCATAAGACTCATCCGAGACCCGACCGAAAGTCCAGATCCTTCCAGTGATTTGCAATCCACTGTATCCTGCGTAAGCCCTAAACTCTAAGCCTGGGAATCATAAGCACTCAAAGAAACTCGGAACCCTGAACTCTTGACCCCAAATCCACGTCCCAAACCAACATCCTAAATAGGATTTAGCCCAAAACTACATCCCGAACCTAAATCCTAAACAGGATTTATCGCCACTTTGTCTTGAGGCCACGGCCTCCAGGCCGGCTTCCTCGAGGAGCCTTCTGTGAAGGGCCAAGTTCTGGTCCGACAGCGCAAGGGGAGATGTGCAGATGCTCGACGAGCTTGTCGATAGATAAGTAGTATGTTTAATATGGTCATTTATTATGGAATTATATAATAAGCGATGAATAACTGAAACAGAACTATCAGATGGACAATGAATAACTAAACTAACGAAACAGGTCACACAGGTCACAGTAACTTTTCTGATGCCGGAGATTGTACTAAGGTCCCGGCAGAAGTGGAAGTCGGCGCCGAAGAGATGCACCCAGCGGAGGACGTGGCATGCCACAGCCGTGTTTCATGATGCAGGAGTCTGAGTTTGTTTGAGTCTTGTGAAGGACCTTGTGGATGAGGCCGTGCTGGTCACAGAGAACGATGTGATTGTGCCTTGGCAGGGCACAGCAGGGCAGGGCAAGGGTTTTTTCGGGCTTCCTTTGTCACAACAGGAATTTCATGGTCCAGCGCAAGTTGTGGCGTTTGTTGTCAAGAGCATTTGTCGGCTCATGAGGCACAAGCTCCGTCCTTCGGGTTGGGTCTAAGCTCGATGCCCAGAGCGCAGGCCTGTCAGAAAGGGGGTTTTCTTGAACTCATGTGAGATGTGATGCGTGTGCCTTTCTCGCAATCCTACATGCAAGATGTTGCAGTCGCTGCAGGAATTAGAAGGTACATGACGGTTGGGACTCAGTTTGTGCGCACTCCTGCCGAAGGATTTCGATGGCTTCGGTTTCGGCGTTTCCAGCACAGTGCGCGAGGAGGAGGGCTTGGGTGCAGTGTTTCTCGTGTTGTATGCTGCACGAGCCAGGCGAGCGCATGTTCACTGAACTGTACTCCTTGCTCAGATTTTGGCAGGCCGAGGACATCGTTGTAGATGATGCCCTGGCGGTGGATGAGGAGCCTGACATCGAGGATCAGGTCGATTGCTGGCTGGTGGGAGAATGCGGGTCTTCTCTACGTCCGACGGGATTTTATCTGTCTCTCTCTCTCCCTCTTTCTCTGTCTCTCTCTCACACAGAAAAGGCCAGAGTTCTTGGCCTTGCCTTTGCATGCCTGGCAGTTCACCGCTCTGGCTCTGGCCACCGAGCACCTCCAGTGCCCTACTCAGGGATCCTTGTTTCCACACACAAGGGCTTTTTGCGGAGTTTCGGGTTGGACGCCCACCCTAAACCTTAAACCCCAAACCCTAAACCCTAAACCCTAAAAAGATCCCTTCAAGCAGGGCCGCCCTGGCTCTCAGGTCAATCGAGTCGGAGCTCCAGGCACACCGAGATCTCGTTGCCCGAGAAGCGGAGGCCGGGTTGCTCTGGCTCCAGGCTTTTCGATTTTAAAACATACTACCTTGGGGTTCCTTAATACAAATATAGTATAAAGGGCCCAAAACCACAATTCTAATTTCTCTGTCATTGGGTTGCAACGTGGAATGAACATCGGCGAAGTTTGAGGGGGCATTTGGGCTGCCACCCCACACCCCGATGAGACTTGTGTCGCGAATTCGGCCATTGGCGGGTCAAATATCCTCATCTTGCTCACGGCTCCTACAGGCTTTTTCCTCGGGGCTAGGTCTTTTTACCGAGTCAGGTCACAACACGCTCTAGCAGCTCAGCAGATTGGATGATTTGTCAAATCCTGCAGTCGGCCGATCTCGCTTAGAAAAAGGACGGGGTGCATGAGCCCCTGGAGCATGGCCTGAAGGTTTCAGGCTTCCGAAACTCAGCCCCTCTAAGAGTTGAAGCTTCGTCTACAAGCCATGGTCTTGGGTGATTGCCGATAGTCAGCATTCCCCCATATGCTTCCGCTACAAGCAGTTGGCACTACTAGACAGATTGAATCCGAAACCCTAAACCCCAAACCGTAAACCCTAAACCCTAATCCCTAGCCTTCAGCAGGCGAAAGGAAAGGCGTTCAAAAAAAAGACCTAATCCCTGAACACTAAACCCGAATCCCCTCGGCGAAGGCCAGACGTCGCCTTGAAGATGCTCTGGCCGCGGAGCGGCGGCGCGCCGAGACCGAAGCGCAGGCGCCTTCAGAGGGCGGAAGTCGGAAAACCCAAAGCCTCAGGCTTAGTATATACTATATGCATATATATATATATATATATATATATATATACACACGATATGCTATAGACTATAGGCTATAGACTATTTCTTGTTTATTACATACTATATATGATGTACTACATATCTTTGGGACTGCAAAGTCTCAGATGTCTTTGGCGCTGGCTCTGCCTGGAGACTGAAACTTCTATCAGCTTTCACACATTTTGTGACGGGAAATCAAAAGCAGCAAAGTGCAATGAGGGCCGCCGACGTCTGGAGCAAGAGATCGAGGCGCCGGTTCTTTTTCAGGGTGAAGGGTTTAGGGTTTTTCAGGGTCTAGGGTTAAGGATTTAGGGTTTAGGGCGTAAGGCGTTGTGGCCCGAGTACAGTTGCGAGTTAGGTGTCACCAATTTGGTGTGACCTTCCCCGCCTGTATATACCCAACCCCAGCAATCCCGCATTGCGCTTGTGCTGCGCCGTGGTGCGCTCGCTTTTGGGCCTGCGGCCCTCCTATAACGCTGCCATTTAATTGGCCGTTATTTGCTGGCTGGTGGTCAGCCACTGACAGGGGTCAGTTTTGGAGAGGGCGCGCCTCTCCCTTCAAGGGCCTCGCCCCGCTGTTTTTCAATAAGCCGGGGCTTGCTGCCTTTGGTGTATTTGGTGTATTTTATTCTGCCCTCCGGGGTGTATGACTGCTCGGCGCATCTACACTCCCATTCTGCCACTGGCCTTGGTTGGGTTTTTGCTGATATTCTGGGGAAGCGGCCAATCTGACAGGGCGCCGCCCGCGGAGCCCCGCGTGGCATCGCCGAGCCCGCAAACAGCGGGCACAGGCACGCCGTCGTCTCCATCGTGGACGCGGACAACCGGGAGATCGGGCCCTACTTCAGGTCCACCACGGAAGCATGCCCCCGAAAAAGGGAGCCAACGATCAACCCTCCACCAAAGGTGGAGCTGGGAAAGGGAAGGATCGCACCGAAGCCCAGGTCACGCGTGTCGATTTTGGTTTGCCGTCTTCCATGGTCCAGACGTTGCAATCAATTTCATCGAGGGCAACACAGGACCTTTGGGGACAAGGATCCTTTACGACAGATGGTGCAACAGTGGAACAGTTGGCACAGCGAACAGCCAACACCCTGGGCCGCCTTTCCAAAAGACTCAATGGCAACATGCGCGCCAAGAAGGACCTACAAGATGCGCTGACAGCCTGGGTTTCTATGCTCAGCCAACATTTGTTGGGCCTGACGCATCGTGTGGATGCCCTGTCTCGCAAGGTGGACGAGGACACAATCGCTGCAGCCGAGGAGCTCCGTCATGTCTCGGCGGCACAACCGTCGGCAACCACCAACGAGCAGCTGGCGAGAGCGGAACAGTCCTTGGGTCCTGTCTGGACGGATCCGCAGGTGCAGGAGGTACACCGGCTTGCTGCTGCCCTCAAGGCGTTTGCTACTACGAACCCTTCATCGCTGGACATGCATCCTGGCCCTGGGGGCTCTGTGCCTCTTGTGCCACGTGGCACCCTTGGGGCCCACCTGCAGCCGGCCACTGCTATGTCGGCAACTCTGATGTCACCGGTCCCGCTTGGCCCACCTGCAGCACATCCTGGTGGTTTTGGGAGCGGTGGATCGGAGGCCAGCTTCGGGACCCCAGAACGCTCGACAGGCGTCGGCGAGTCGGAGGCGCGCGGTGGCAGATGGCGCAAACGCAGTGGTGGCGGCGTCGAGCGGCCATCCAAGAGCCCCCGGCGCGATCTGCCAGGGCCTCCATGGCCGCGGGAATCTACAGGCCGTACACCGGAGGCACCTCCGCGAGCTCCGGTCACTGTGGTGGCAGACGAAGGCCCCGAGCTCCTCCCTGGGGCGTTGGCTGCATCTGCTGGTCCATGGGTGGAGGCTTGGATGGCCATGCTCCGTTTCTGTGTCGACAGTGGCTCCGACATGGTGGGCGATGTGGCACAGTGCCCTCAGCAAGACGCCTGCCTGCCGCTCACTTTGGATGCACAAGCACAGGATGCGACTCTGCAAACTGCGGAGTCCACGTGGACGGCCCTGGTGAATGCAGTCAGCGACCCCACCCAGGCGGATCTGCAGGAGCTACATCGACTCCTGCAAACGGCTTTGCACTGCTTGCGGAAGTGTACGGACGTCTTGCCGCGGGTCCGGCAAGGACTTCTGGTTGCCAGCTTGCTGACCACAGGAGGCCTGCTGGATCCCTTCTCATTTGCACCCTCTACGGCTCAGGAATGGCTGTTCCCCAGCCTCTTGCTGGAGGCCGAGGTGCAATTGCGCGGCTTCGTCGCCCGGGATGCCTCACAGGACCCACGTGTTCAGGTCCTACTGCGTCTGCCTTCCCCGTTCCTTGGTGCAGCGCTGGCCGAGGAACTGGACAAAGAACTCGAGTGATACTGGACTATGTTTCGTCGAGTCTGCTCTGCTGCAACGGCGTTGTCGCACTCAGCCCAGCTGTCAGTGCTCAAGAAGGCGGCGTTAAATCGCCTCTTTCTTTGACCACTCTCAGCCTTTTCCTAGGGCGGTGCCTCATCTTGTACATAGCTCTGTACAGAGTAGCCGTCGTCAGTGAGCGTTTCCTGGCCACATACGGACCTCAGCTCCCGTGGCGCCGCTCGTGGCAGCTTAGCTGTACCCTGTCAGCGACAGCTTGGTGGGTGGCAGCTCTTTTTGGGCCTCCTACTTCCATGTTTGCCTGCGCTTGCATCAGCGAACTTTTGGCCTTCCTTCCCGGTCTTGCCCTGGACTTGGGCTCTACGCGCCTTGGCCATCTTTGCACTTGTGCTTGTCCTGGCGGCTTCGCTTCCCGGTGCCGTTCCCTCCTCCACCGGACCTGCATGTGGCGGAAACCCCTTCGGCTGTCCTTTGTGACCCGCTGGGTTACCCTTTGTCTTTCTGAGGTCGAGGATGCTTGGTCGTGCACCCGGAATGGGACTCCGTGCCGTCGTGTTGGCAGCAGCCGTTGCAAAAGCCGACTGGGTGCTCGTGTATCTGGCTGCCGTCGCCTGGGAACGGCCCTTTTCCTTGGCTACCTCTCGGTTGTGGATGGCTCGTCTTTGCACCTTGGTGTCCTCCTCGCAGCCTCCTGCTCGCGGTCTCCGGAGGCGGTGCAACTGCATGCACATGGGTTTCATGAAGGACGTCCCGTTCTCAGCACAGGTCCTGTCTTGCCCACTCCCTCTGTGGATGCTATGTGTGAGGTTTATCCAGTCGGCCGGACTGGTAATCTTCTTCTTCCCCGCACAGACCGCAACCGCCGACACTTGGCTGTCTTCGTCGGCACTCCTCCGGGAGCGCCTGTTCTCGAGCCTTGCCCCGTCCCGTTCCTTGTGGATGAGTGGCTCCATGGCCCTCTCCTGCACGCTCGGTTGTCTGCCTCCCTTGGCTTCATGGCGAACACCTTCTCGGTTTGCCCAATTCGTGGGGTACTGCCTGGGCTCCCAGGTGAGCAGCTCCTGTTGTCCCCTGTTACCTGCACCTGGCGCCAGGTGTGGCTCCCGGTTGACCTCAGGCAGCTTGGAGGCCGTGTTTGCATGCTGCTCTGCTCTCGCGACTCCACTTGCAGGTCTATTGCTCAGCTTGCCATGACAGCCCAGGAGGTTCGTGCTGACCTGGATCGCCTTCTTGCGCGATGCCAATGGGGGTGGCTTACGCTAACTTCCCAGCCTCTTTTTCTGCAAGATGTTGACACTTTGCAGTTTCAGATTGGGCCAGCGCTGGAGTCCCTGCAAGGCCCTGTTGGAGCCTCCCTTGACCCTCCCATTTCTCTTTTCTCGGCTATGCAGGTCAGCCTCCCCACCTATCCTACAGGCCCCGAGGTTTTCCACGGCCGCTCTCACAACCAGGCAGTGCTAATAACCCCCAATGGCCTAGTATATGTTGAAGCTCCGGTCTTCGCCGACGCGGCCACTTTTCGTCGCATCGTTGCTACGCAAGCCTCTCCCCATGCCACTGGGGGGACCATGCGCATCTGGCAGCCGCTGCCTTCCCTCCCTTTAGTCCAGTTTCTGGAAGTCCACTGCATAGGGGATGAGGTACCGTGCATCCTGGACTTTCGTCCAGTTGGCTGGCGTCTTACCACTGTGTGTGTGGTTCCGCCGGTCACCGCCGTCGCCGCCATCGGTGCTGCTTCCAGGAGAGAGCGCAATTGCATTCCGTTGGAATGGGTTGAGCAATGCTCTAGAGGGGGTTTCGGGTTGCTACATCGGGAGTTAGTGGTTTTGCCTGACCAGGTCCTCACCGGCAACTTCCCGCTAGTCTTAATGTTCTTCCCACATGTCTTCCGACAGGACTCCTCGTCCTCCTCTGAGGAACAGGTAGGGGGCTGGGACGAACCTGCTGCCTCTGGTGCTACCGATACTGTCATTTCGATGCAGCACACTTTACTGCCGTCTCCAGCTAGATCTCAAACAGCCACAGCCATGCCGGCTTGTACCGGGATCTCCCCGGCTGCCTTTCTTGACCCGCCTGCAGCCCTCCCAGAAACACCTGCGCCTCAGGCTGATGAGACGCCTGGGTCTGCCTTTGATGATGGTCCGGCGCCTTCCCACGCGCGACCTCGGCGCCTCTGCTTCTCCAGCCTCCTTCTTGTCTTGGCTCATGGCGGAGCTCTTAGCATGCCGTGCTGCGCCCGCAGCTACATCCTCATAGCATTGCTTGGTTTTGTGCCCTCCTGCACCGTTCACCTGCACAGCGAACCAGCTTCTCCGCGTGAGGTTGTCGTCTCCGCTGCTAGAGCTACGGATAGAAGGGTTGCTGCGCCAGCCAGTATTCACGCTTCTCTCCAAGCTGTTTGGCTTCAGGAAGGGGACTTCGGCGAAGGTCCCTTGTGGAAGTCGCTTCCGGTGCAAGAGAGGGGCTATCTGATTACATGTCGGCTGTGGTCGCCGGGCACGTCCGTCAGGCTTGAATTCTCCGGTTTGGGCTCCGCCCGTGAGGCTGCTGCTGAGATTTACCGCCAGGCCATCCGCCTGGGGCGCCCCCAGGTTGTTGCTGCGTCTGCAGGTCCCACCAGCGACGCTATTAATTTGGTCACTCTCCCTCAGCACCCACGGATGCTGACAGTGTTATTTGATGCCGGCTCTCAGGTTGTCTGTGCGGAGTTACCGTCTGATTACACTGCCGTTCAGGTTTTGCGCATTGCGCAACAGGCTGCCGAGGCGGAAGAGGTGCAGATCTTGAAGGGCTTTGCTCATCGCCTCCGACACGGCGATGTTGTCCGGATCGCAGCTGGTGCCCCAGCTCGCACACTGGACGTGTCAGCCTTTGTTCTCCCTTCCGACTCTGAGACGGCTTCCCGCTGGTTACAGACTTCTCGGCTTGTCTCCATCCTTCATCCTAGCGACGGAGTACTCACCTTTGAGGTCCCGCGCTCGGCCGATCTGACCACCCCGTTACTTCGGGCCCTGCTTGGCACCAGTATCCCTGGGAGGCATGTTTTCCTTGAAGTGCCAGGGGCCGACGCCCTGCCCCACTCCACCTTTGCTGCGGTGCGCCCGGGGCAGGACTGTATCATTTACAGGCTCACCGATGTCCACGACCCCTCCGCGGTTGGGCTCTTCATGGCCTTTGCGGGTGTGTTCTCGTCCTTCCCAGTGTTTCTCGAGAGTCTCCTCCGGAATTCAGGGCCTGCTGCCCTTCTACTGCGGACGGTCCAGCCTTTTGGGCTGTCTGTGCTGTCTTGGGAGTCTTCCCCCTTTCCAGGACGGGAGGACTGCCATTTCTGGGTAGTGCACGCCCAAGCTGACTTCGGGCGTGCACGACGACACTCGATACATTTGCACTGGCAACCCCCCTTAATACGGCGATCCCCAGACTTCCTGCCTGTGCCCCGCATTAAGACTGCCCATAGTGTTGGGGTCCAGACTAGTGCCCCCTTTTTGGTTACTAATACCCAAACCTCCATCCTCCAAGCACCCCCGTCTGCATGCAGCGTCGGGGTCGTTCCAGATTCGGCCACCGACCTTGTCAGTCTCTGGTGCGACGCGAGGCACGTCAAGTGCTTGATAACTTGCATCCCGGGCTTCACTGCATGGGCCCTTCGAGAGGGCAGCAGCCTCCTGGGTATGTGCACTCCGGCCCCTTCGTGGGAAGCTGTTGCCACCGCTCTTGATATCTCGCTGTGGGAGCTTCCGCACACGTTCCTCTCGGATAACCAGCGGGTCTGGCCGTATCCAAGTGAACTCTCTGCCGTTGCGACTCTGTGTCAGCGTCGGCTACGACTCGCATGAAGGAGTTGCCCAACTCTGGAAACAGTGTCAGCACAGCAGCCCGAGCCCGTCGCCCACCCCCCCGAGCTTGGCGTCGGCGGCACTGCGTCTCGCCGGGCTGCGCAGCACTAGGGTTGGGTGCCTAATGGTTGTTTTAGCTTCGGTTGTCAATGCGGTGCAACTCTCTCTCCCGTCCACTACCCTGCAGCCTAGGACCTTGCCGGATGGCTGCCTACAGCTGCGCAGGGACTTCGCCAGGCCTTGCACGATGTCGTGGACGCATGAGCTGAGCCGACAGACCTATGGCTTCGCGGTAGCCTCCCCACATCTTGGGGCCTACATCGCCCGAACTTGCCCTTCCTCCGAGGTCCAAATGCACCTATGGCTTCCCGGACAGGGCCCTATTCATCTGCGTGTGGCGGCGCAGCACCTAGGTGCCCACTTAGGAGCCTACTTAGGGGGTTTCTTGCCGGCCTGTGAATACGGTCTCCACGTCGCCTTCGACTCTAACCCTCAGGTTCTTGATCTTATCATTGCCCCTCCTGGCGCAGCTGCGTGGTGGATTGTGAAAGATACGATTGGGTGCGAACTGTTACGTCCCGTGGTACAACACTACGTCTCGCATTGCTCCTTTTTCTTCTGCGCCATCGAGCCCGACGGTGCCGTCTACAGCGTTGAGCCATCAGCAGAAGTGAGGTTCATGACCCCAAGCCCGCATGGAGCCCGAGCCCTTGTTGCCAAGGTCCTTCCTGGTCTCGTGGGTAGGGTGGTTGACGGGGTCCTTCAGGTTGTAGCCGCCAAGGCGGGCTCAATGTCGCTCGCGGGAGGCTTGGCTCTTCTCTTGCTTAGTGGCCAAGCCGCCTCGATGCAAACCGTTCCGGAGCTGCCCCTGGTACCAGCCGTTGAGCCGCCCGCTCTACCTGCGATCATGCGCATCTGGACCCTCAATGTCCGCCAGCCTGTGGATCTACCATGGCGGGCCGAAGGTTACCCCACCAGGTGGTTGCGTGATCTCATGCGCCGTTTGCACAGCATCGACGATCCCGGTGAGTTTCGGTCCACGTGTGGCCCCCGGGACAGCGGCGTCCAGCATGTTCTGTTTGTCCCATTCGTGCCCCCCACTGTGCCGCGCAATCGCTTTTGGCTCTTGCACTGGGGTGAGGCGGCCGTCGTTGCCTTTGGTCACACCCCCTTTAGTTGGGATGTCGTTTCGGCACATTTGCGCACGCTCTTTCCGGGGGGCCAAGTCCCCGACCGTTGCCCAGCCATCGCCTACGCCGGTGCCTTTTACCCCCCGGGCGCTGCTTTGCCAGACCTCCCGTCTGGGGCAATTATCCAGCTTCTAATCGGAGCTCTGGCTCGTGTCCCCAGTGAAGACGATCCTTGGCATCCCGAACCTTATGTTGTGGATGGCCCGTGGTTCCAACATGTCCCCAGCAAGGGACCTGCACTTGAGCCCGCAATTCTCATTGATGCTGGGGGCAGCAGGCGGCCCGACGGCTACGTGCCCACTACATTGGTTGACCAGGGCACTCACTCTCTCGCCCAAGAACTCACCTTCCACACCTCCAGGCTATGGGCTGGCCTTGCCGAGCCCGACGCAGAGCCCGCTGATTGCGCCGGGCCAGTCTCTCGGCCCCCCGAGGTCACTGCTGCTGCTGCGGCCTTGCCACCCGACGTCGACCTATTGGATATGGGTAGTCCCTCCGGTTGTCAGCGGGGAGCAGCGAGCTCCTGGGCCATCTTCGTGCTACTGGGGACGCTTGGTCACCCCCGCCTTGGCCTCCTCTTCAGCCTTCTGCATGTCTCCCCTCTGTGTCGAGGGTCATATATCCTCCCGGGGTCGGCTAGCTCCGATGAAGAGCCTGCCCCTAATGCCTCTAACTCCGACATGGATGTCGCGGTGAATATGTCGTCTGCTAGCTCTGCTCCGACACCATTCTCCCAACCTGCAGGGCCACCACCTCCTGAGCCTGTCAACGCTCCCTTTCAGCCCCGGCTCCTCTTTCTGCGCGCGGCCCGTCCACTGGAGGACTATGCCTTGGGCCTGTGGCCCTCTCCTGTCGACCGGGAGCCGGCGGCCGATGAAGACGCCGTCCGCAGAGTTCAATCCGGTCTCCTGAACCGCCAGCGGGGCTTGCGCACTTTTGCAGCGGCTATTCCGCTAGGCACGCCCTTCTGCATTCATAACCCCTTCACGGCTAGGCCTCAATGTGAGATGGTCGAGTACGCGGCCGGCCCTGCGATAAATCCACTCACGCTCTTTGCCAGCCATGCCAGACATCGCGGGTGGGCTGGTCTTGTTCTCCTTCAGCCTCAGCCAGATTCCTCCGCGGTGCACCTTATCGGCTGCCCAGTTGCTCCGGGAAATGCAGCGGTAGGGATCGTTTTTGATGACCGCCTCATTCCCTGCTGCCTGCCAAATTGCGTCCCTGTTACCGCCCTCGGGGCGCTTGTGCTGGAAGGCCACGCTTGTAACCTTAACCCCCCGGAGTTCCAAGAAGGCTCTGCTGTGGTCCAATTCCGCAACGGCGACTGCTTGGCTGCCCGCCGCTGCACTGCTCGCACGGCTGCGAGCCATCTTCTTCCTGACACTGCCACTGCTTCCCACCCTTCTGCCACGGCTGCAGCAAGCGAGGCCGACACCGCTGCTTCTTCCGCTTGCTGGTCTCGGGTTAACCTTTGGTGGGGTCTTTTAGGTTTCGGACTACAGGGTCGAGGCGCCTCTCCTCTCTTCACCTTCGGTCTCTTCTTCGGAGCCGCCCTGGTATCGGGCATGCATCGTCCAGGAGGGTTCCCATGGGGTGTTGACCCGGCCAACCGTGACTTTTCAGGCATCACGGCCGACGATCCTGTTTACGTCGTCCTGCATAGCCCTTTCCAGGGAGTCTTCCCCCCCTATACTGCCTCGCAAGAGACCCGGCACTCACAAGTTTGGGCGCAGTTCCTTAACGACGATCCGGGTTGGGCTTCAGAGTTCTTCCCGGTCTGGCCAGGACCTGCTTTCAACGAGCTGTCGATCGTTCCGGTTGGACAGGATGCCGCGCTTGTCACCATCATGTTGGTGTGGCGTGGCCACCACAGGGCCACCCTGGCGCCACGGACCATGACGGTGGACTGGCTCACGGCCTTCATTGCCCGTCACATTAATCACCCGGTTGGTGGCATCTCACTTCCCCATGGCCTTGCTGTTAGCGAGCTTTTTGATGTCCCACCAGCGGCTTTCCGCTTCCGCAACGGTGACGTGGTCCATGTCCATGATCCACCCGAGGATCCTTCCGAACCACTGGAGTTTGTCGAGCCGTGGCACCTTCAGGACGGACTTGCGGCACATCACGCTCCGTGGGCCGTCGGATTTCAGCTCATGTTCGGCATTTCTGTACATCTACTTCGACCCGAGCGGCCACCGCTCCTGGCCTCCATTGCTGCCGGCGAAGCCTGGTGTCCAGAGACTTTCACTTTTTCGGGCACGTTCCAAAACCACTTCCCCGGCATGTGGACGCCGGTCCAATGGACCCGAGCCCGCGCCCTGCAGCTGATCGAGGTTAATGGGGTTGCAGCTAAGGTCAACGTCGTCGCTGCCACTCCGGAAGGCCGGTTATGTCGTTCAGTTGACCGCATCACCTCTCGTGACCATATTGCCTCCCAGCTTAACTTTCTCCCCGCCACCATTTGTGTGGGAGGAGTGCCCTCATATGCCATCGACCAAGCGTGTGAGCTTCGGAACGGCGATGTAATTTTTGGTCACTTTGCTCGCAGCACCTGCTTTGGCCGGTCGCACTTTTGGGGTCTTGCACTTGCCAGTCTCCTGTCCAGGCGATCCCACCCTGCCGTCCTTCTTTTCGGTGCTCTGGGGTTGCGAGCCTCCTCCCTGCCGGCAGCCCTCGGGCCTTATCTCTTGGCCGCCTCTATGTGCCTGCCTGCGGCCCATGCCATGCACATGCAGGCCTCTGCCTCTTCAGCCCCGATTCCTGTTGCAGCTCCCCCCCGCCTCACCGTCACTGTTGCCAATCCCTTTGCCTCGTGGGCCCGGGCGGAAGTGGACCCCCAACACCTGTTCGATGCCGTCATCTGATGCGCACCACACCCTCACATCATGGCATAAGGGTTTCGCTGCTACGGGGCTTGTCCTTGATGGAGCCCAAGTCGTGGTGCCGCTCCCAGGAAGTCGCCTGGTCTGCATCATTGTTGCGGGTCTCGGGCAGTTACTATGTGTTATTCTGCCCGCCTTTCTTACCCCCAGAGACCTGATGCAGGCGATCCAGATGCGCCTTGGTCGCCGCGTTTGTGTTAGCCTGCCCCCTGGTTTGGCAACTGCCGCTCGGTCCGCCCGCCCGGTTCTGGCACTCCGGTCAGGGGATGTTGTTGCTGTCCACCCCCCTCAGCTTGACCCCCTTGCTGGCCCACGTGAGCCGCCTGTTTTTCTCACATGGGGCGCTGCTCATACGGCCGCGGCGTGGCACTCCGACTTCGTTGTGGCCCAAGCCTCTTGCGTTCTCCTGTGGTCCCCCTGCCGCCCTGCGCGAATCGCTCTCCTGGGTCATCAGGCCAGATGGGATGCGGCCGCGGCCACCGTGCAACGCCACGAGCACGAGCTCGGCTCTCACCGTTGGGCCCCCTGCCACGGCCATCTTGGGGCCCCTCCTTGGCTTGTGGAACAGTCCGCCGCTGAGGGGAGAGCCAATATCATTCAATCTCGTGACTCTACTCGTTGTATGGAAATAGCACGGGATGCTGCCCATGATCTTTATATCGATGGGTTTTCGCTCCGGCCCGCCACTAGTCGTGCCTGCTCTGTTGCCAATGTGCGTGATGGCGACTGGTGGGTGCTTTCAACCGCTACCGGCCTATTCGCCCAGCGGGGTTCCTTGTTTGTTCAGCTCGCCTGGTTTGTTTACAGCTTCACCACCCAGGGCTGGGCTGTGTCTTCCGGTGCCTCGAGCGGTTGTCCAAGCGTCGACTCTTCCGAGGCTCGCACCATCCGCACGAGGCGGCGCCCGAGCCGCAGCCGATCCCCGGCCTCGTCATGGCCCGGCCGATTCTTCCCGCCCAGGGTTGACTTCAATGACGGCGAGCCCTTTGTCATTCAAGGTGGCTGGCAACCGGACTCGCCCGATTGCCCTCTTGCGCGCTGCTTCCCTGGGCCGCGCCCGCAAACGGCCAGGGTGCTTTGCCCCTTTCGAGGTTGGAGTGAGGTTTTCTTTGCTGACCTTACTGCTACGTGGAAGGCTATAGAACTCGTTGGATCTCGGCACTGCGGAGGCTGGGCGCGCAAGTTTTTCCCTGTACGGTCGGTCCTACCGCTCTCTCAAATTACAGTTGCACCTGTTGCGCCCTACGGGCTGGCTATACTGTGGTCTTTCACCTGGAGAGCTGCTCCGCTGTTGCCCTCGCACCGGTTGACTCGAGCCTAGCTGATATTCACCGCCTGGCCACTCGGGTTTTCCCACATACCCGTTTCTGGCGGGTGGTCGCCCCTCCGGTGCTGAGTGCCGCCAACCCCCACACTCATGTACGGTTGCGTAATGGGGATGCTTTTAGTCTAGTGCCAGAGAACTCCCAGCCGGAAGCCACTAGATTTCCCCTCCTCCAATACACTTCCCTGGAGAGGGCCAGGCAAGTCGCTAGTTGGTCCCTTCCCTTCCGGTTTGATGTTGGGGGGTCAGTTTTTCTTTGGTACACTAATCGCAAAGTTGGCCATTGCCTTCGCATCCGCGATGCTGGCTATTGGAATCCGGACGGACCCACCTTCTGGAGCCTTAATGGTGAGGCGCTTTCGGGATCTTGGGTACCGGTCCTCATCGGTGACCTCTCCAGCCTCCATCTTATGCATCGGACCTCGATTGGCAAGGCGCATGTGCTTTTCCTGTTTCCCCCTGATTTGGAGCCAGTAGGAAGACTTCTTGCCGGCTGCAACGTTTTTCGCACCCCGCCGGGGTGGCGTCTCCTACCAGCCCTGCAATGTGTTCGTGCTGACAGCTCGCTTCGAGATGGCGATGTTCTGGTGATCAACCCTACTGCCGACCTTGTCTGGGATCCTTTGGGCCACCCCCATTAGGTCCTGCTGAACCGGAACCAGGGACACCTCCTGCCGCATCTCCGGCTGCTGCTCGTTCTGCTCTTTGGGCGCCTCTGATTGCGCTTCTCGCCCATTGCCCTCGATGGACGGTGCTCGCTCTCTCTCTGCACGTGGGTTTGAGTATGGTCCCGGTTGCCGAGGTCCCGGAGCAACCCATCCGGGCTGGCCTCTACCCCTGGCGTATGTCGCCGAGAGAAGCGGATCTGGTTAATGTGTCCTCCGGCACCGAGCTTGATATCGTCTATCTTAGCCCCTTTACGGGGCCGCAGGAAGCTGGCCGCCTCCCAGCCGCAGCCCCCATCTCCGAACTCAGTGCTTTGACCCGGGCCTGTGACCCGGTATGGGGCGCCGACGTGGTACCTGTGTGGCCGACTGCAGCCACCCCGGCCCTGTTGGTGGTACCGCGGCCACTTACCCCTGACCTTGTCTGCCTGGCTGTCACTTCCTTGGATCGGCACTTTTCGATTCTGGTGCCTTGCTCCACGTCAGTCTCGTGGCTCAGCTCTGCGTTACGGGCACTGCAGCCCATGCACACGTTGTCTTTAAGGGCGCCTAGCTCACTCTCTGCGGATTCCACCGCTGATCAGGCGGTCCGATGGCGCTCGGGTGACCTTGTTGTTGCTCTGCCACCCACTGCCTTCGCGCCGGACTACCAACCGCCCTGCTTCCACACAGACGAGCAAGTTCGTCACTGTGCGATCTGGGCCGTGGACTTTTCGGTCACGACCCGAGTGTCTTTCATACTCTGGCGGCCTGGCCAACGCGCTATTCGTGGTCACGCGCCCGCCGGATCCCAATGGAGAGCTCTCGACTATACATTTGCTGGCGACTTTAGCCTCCACTACCCGGGTCGATGGGTGCCGGTCCCCTGGATTGCGCAAGAATTTGCTCACTTAGTTGTGCTCCCGGATGACCCCTCGAGTGTCAATGTTGTTGTGGAAGCTGACGGGCACTGCTGGTGCGCTACAGTTACCGCCGTCACAGATGCGTGGCAGCTTTGGACGGACCTGCCCACGGTTTCTAGTCAGCCTCGTGTCCTAGGGGTCCCTCACCAAGAGCTACGGCAAGGGACCACCCTGCGTAGCGGGGACATTGTTTCTGGTACGGAGCCTGCCTTTTCCCTCAGGGTTGCTCGCTGGGCCTTTGGCCTCGCAATGCTACACGCTCTCCGGGACAGTGTAGGCATCTTAGCCCCTGCCCTTCTGCTTGCTAGTCCCCTGGCACCCCCGTTTGCCACTGGGATGCGCCTTTCTGGGGATACTGCGGATTGCCACAAACGCACTCCGGATGCCCCAGCACAAGTCAGCACTATGCACCCTCAGGGCACGTGCCACCGTCTCTGGGACCCTGCCGGTAGCATCCTCGGGCCCTTTTGGGGACCTGCTGCCGTGCCCCCTCCAGCCCTGCAGGACGCTGCACCGGCGTGGTCCTCCTTTACCCAGGTGCGACCGCCACAAGACCACCGTGTTGTGGACTGGGTCCCGATCCCCTCGGATCCCTTATTTGCCACTGTTCTTCTTCAATGTCCGCCAGCCACCCGGGCAGCGCTGTTACCGGCCACATGTGCGGCTGCTGATCTCACTGGGGCGTGCAGGCGCTCGGCGCCGGACCTCCCCCAGGTTCTTGCCCCGCCTGAGATGTGGTGCGGGTCCGCCCACTCCTCTCACCCGACCCTCTTTCTACGCTCGGGTGACGTCCTCACACTCGCTGGGGCTGAATGGGTTCCCCGCCTGCGTTCGCCTGTTGGGCGCTTCTGGGAGACTCTCCAACAAGCCCGGCAGTTTGCCTTCTGGGGGAGCCCGTTCAGAATTCGGCAACCCGGTTTGCTCTTCGCATGGTCTCCTGGGGAACCGGCACCGCTCACTGTGCCCACGGACCGCAACGAGCAATGGGACCCCGACCATTGTACCTTCCGGCCCACGCTCGCAAGGTTTAGTGTGGGACGCTGGATACCCGCAGACCGCAGTGATGATCTCGGTCTTCATCTGGTACCTGAAAGCCCCAACCTCCTATGGGCCAATGTCTTGTCCCGACGACAGCCGCTGCATGCTCGCACTGTTCCTCGATACGGATCCGGCGGGTTGCTGAGGGATGGTGATAGCAGCTCTCCCTGTTGCAGCGCTCCCTCCCCTCTCCTTTTCGGTCTCATAGGCGGTTTGTTGTTCCCTAGGATGTCTAGGTGGTCCTGGTTCGGAGCTTTGGGTCTTTGGACGCTGCGCTGTCAGTTGCGCCCGCCTGAAGCGCAGTCTGGCTCCACCCCTCCGGAGTATCGGGCCGCAAACCCGCCCAACCTGGATAGTGGTCTTTTGGCACGTACCCGCTGTTACCTTCGAGCCTGGGGCGCCCCCTCATGGTCCAGCTCGGACGGTATCTCCTGGACAGCCGACCTTCATGAGGAGTGTGTGGCGCAAGCGTCTCTGCACCAGCTCTGGTGGTCGCATGACTTGTTTCCCTGTCTCCCTGCCTCTGCCCCGGCCTCTTACCACCGGGAGTTCTCCAGTTACCCGCTCTGGCCAGGCGGCGTTCCGGAACAGATCTTTATCGCTACGGATGGCAGTGGTGAGCACGGTGGAGCTTGGGCCTTCTGTGCCTGGGCGTGGTGGCGCAGCCGCTGGTATCGCCTCGGCTGGTTCGGAGCTACTGGCGCTGACCTCCCGTGGTCGCCCCAAGGGCAGCCCCCCGCCGGCCTCTCTTTCCATGCGGAGCTGTGGGCCCTCCAGGCTGCTGGCCTGTGGCTTGTTGCATGGGTCGACCGATTCTTGCTGCTCACCTCTTCCGCGCCTACTCGGGTCACTATTGCAGTGGATAATGCCGCCGCCCTCCAGATCGCCGCTGGGCAGGCGCAAGCCGGCGAGAATGTCACCACTGACACTCGTTACGTGTGGCAGGCTGTCCAGTCTCGCCTCACCACCCGCTTTCAGCATGTGCACAGCCATGTCGGCATCATGCCGAATACGCTTGCTGACTTTCTTGCTGGTTGGGTGGGGCAACGCGGGTGGCGGCCCTGGAAACAAACTGACCCCACTCTGCCTGCCCTCTTCCGCCAGGCCGGGCCTTGGCTATGGGCTGTTCCCGGAGCGCGGGTTCAACAAGGGCGGCCTTGCCTTCAGCTTGTCTCAGACTCCCTTCCTCCAGCGCCTCAGGCGAAAGAGCCGTATGCCCAAGAATCCCCGCCGGCTGGCCCCTCAGAAGCCCCGGTGCTGGATGAGCCTCGCCAGCCAACCATGACTTCCCCCGTCCCTCTTCGCATCGTTACGGCTAATGTCCAGACGATGCATGATTCCCGTGCCTCCTTCTTCAATCCGTCGGGACACGGTCAACGCCGCCAGTACCTGTACTCCCAAGTGGCTAAACTGAGCCTCGACATTGTTTGTCTGCAAGAGACCCGCAGCAAAGGGGGACGCTGGGATACTGCCGGTTTGCTCACCTGGAGGTCCGGGGCCGCCAAGGGCAGCTATGGCTGCGAAATTTGGGTGAGACCACATCTCACGAACCCGCCACTGCGCCTTGACGATTGGCGCATTACAAACGCCACCCCCCGCAGCCTCATCATTGTGTGCAAACGAGCAGACTTCCCGCTGGCCATCGCGGTGGCGCATGCACCCCACGCTGACAGGCCGGCCGCGGAGATTCATCAATTTTGGTCTTCACTGCAGGCCTCGCTGTGCCAGTTGCCTCGGACCCTAACACTTGTTATTGGCCTTGATGCCAATGCCGACCTTCTGTGGGCCGATGAGGATCATGCCTTCATCGGGGACGGCCTAGGGTGTGGTGAAGAAGGGGCTGGCGAGCAAGGCCTGTTCGATACCATGCAACGCTTTCGGCTGACGGCCCCAGCCTCCTTCTCTGATATCCAGGTTGGCCCGGGCTGGTCTTGGGAGCACACTGGCGGTACCCGCAAGCGTCTTGATCACATTCTGCTTCAGGCGGGTTCCTGGCAGTATCGCCGCTCCTGCCAGCTCCCTGAATTTGATATTCTGAACGGTCGGCGCGACCATATGCCCTTGCTTGTTGAATGTGAGCTTCGGGGCCGACCGGCCCCTGCCGCGCGCTTGCGCCCCCCTCCACGGGCAACCGCCTTGCAGGCTCAAACTCTTGCGGCTGATCTCTGGCAAGGACTCTCCCCATCCATTGGCGCTATCGTGAGTGTCGGCCATGAGGTCCAAGCCCTTAAGCGGCGGCACCTCCGTCTCCTGCGAGCTCTCCCCAGCCCGCCGAGGCGACCCATCCGCCAGCCATATATTTCTTCCTCCTCTGTGGCTGCTCTCGAGAAGGTCAGGCAGGGTCGGGAACAGCTTCCCGCTTTGCGAGCCAATGTCGAGTGGCAACAGCGGCGTTTTCTTTTGCAGGTCTGGCGCCACTGTTGTGCGCGCCCCGATGCCAGCACAGCTCGCCCCGACCCTACGGGCCTTCAGCACGCTAGGCTCTTGCTTCAAGCTTGTAACCTGCATGTGCGTGGCCTGCAGCAAAAGGCACACTATCTCGCCCGCGCTGATAAACAAGCCCACTTTCGCTCCCTCACTCTTGCGGCCGCTCGGCATTGGGAGTCTACTGGAGTCCCTCTTGAGTCCATCCGGCATCTCCGTTGGGCCTCCCGTAAGTCCCACGAAAGGCGAGCCGTCCACGCGGCTGGGGGATATGACATTGACCCGGAGCTTGAAGATCAATTTCGCGCTCAAGAAGGAGCCAGCAAGGTCGAGGCCGCGCAATTGTCTCAGGCGGCGGTCAGCTGGATGTCCTCGCCCTGCCTCCCTTGCTTTGAAGCGGTCCCCTCTCTGCTCCAGCTTGAGCAGCTCTGCATCCGCCAAGCTCCGGCTAAAGCCCCTGGACCGGATGGACTGCGTAACGAGCTCTGGCGGTCGCAGGGTGCCCATGCAGGCCGCTGGCTTTGGCCCCTGTGCGCCAGGATTGCCCTTCAAGGCCGAGAGCCTTTTGACTTCAAGGCCGCCATTGTATGCGCCCTTTACAAAAAAGGGCCCGCATCCCTGCCGGCCAACTACCGCTCCATTGCCCTTCTTAATGGCGTTGCCAAGCTATGGCACTCGCACCTTCGGTCGACCATAGGAGGGCACATCCTCTCTCGCTATGAGCCCATGCAGTTGGGAGGGCGTAAAGGGGTTCACACGGGGTTTGCTCTCGCCGCTTTTCGGTGCGCGTGGGACCTCTCTGTCTCAGCTGGGCGCTGTTTGGCCGTTGTCTTTGTTGACATCCAAGCCGCCTACTATGAGGCCAGTCGGGACTTGCTCTTTGACGGCTTCGCGGCTGATGCCCAGGTGCCAGAGCACCATCACCTCGCAGGTCTTGTCTTGAAGCTTCAGCAACAAGGAGCTCTTGCTGCCCTGGGGGTCGCGGACGATGTCGCCGCCCTGCTTCGTGACTGTGTTGCGCTGTCCCACTGGTCCTTGTCGGGCTCCTCCAACATTTTCCTTGCCTCCCGTGGCTCTCGTCCCGGGGATGGCTTAGCTGACATCCTGTTCGGCGCGCTCTTCGCGGTTGGATTGCAGCACATCCAGCGTGCCACCGCGCAGCTCGGCATTACTCATACCAGTGCTGGCGTTGAAGTTGGCCTACCGCCCGGTGTCAAGCCCATTGGATGGGCTGATGACCTCGCGGTCCTAGCTGACTTTGACTGCCCTGCTGATTTGCAGGCTCAGCTTCCCCAGCTCGTCCGTGTCATTCTGGAGACCCTTCGACTCCTTCGTTTCCGGGTCAATCTCGGCGCGGGGAAAACTGAAGCCTTGGTTGACATTCGAGGTGAGGGGGCTCGGGCGGCCCGTGGGGCCCTGCTGAGCGGAGACGCCCTCCTGCAGGTCTCCGACTCAGACTCCATCCGTCTCTGCCCGGAGTACAAATATTTGGGAGTTGCTCAACTGCCCCGGGATACTGGACGCCGAGACTGCGAGCTCGCGGCGCAACGGGGCTCCGCTGCGGCCTCAATGGCTCGCACCCTCCTGTGCAGCAACTGCCTTCCGTGGGAGCTCAAGCGTGCTTGGGTTGCGGGCAGAGTTCTCCCTTCGGCGTACTCCTCGCTCGCTATGTCTCTTGCGGAGTCGGGCAGAGCGACCGCGCCGCTGGCAGGCCTTTTTGAGCGCACGGCCCGCATTCTCTTGTCCTCATGGCAAGTGGGGCACAAGCTCACCACGCCGCTTCTCCGGCTCTTTGCTGATGTCCCTCCACCTGACCTTGCGACCGTGATCAGCCAATGTCGGCTGTGTGTGCAACTGTTTTGCAAGGCGCCAGCGGCTGTCCGCGACATTGTCGATGCCGCCTGGAATCGGGCGCTCCCGTGGTGCCAAGCTCTGGTCTCGGCATGCATGCGTGTTGGTGCGTCCCTTGATCTCTGGGATCCGGAGCAGCCTCCTGCTATTACGGTTCTCTTCGTGCAGAGGCACGGGCGTGCCCTGCTCCGAGCCTGCAAGTCCCTGAGCAAGTTCGGCCACCGCTATGCTGCCTGCGCCCAGCTGTGGGACGATCTCTCAGCTCGGAGAACCACCCACGTGCTCGGTGCCGCTCAGTCCTATCGCGGCCCTGTCTGCCAGGACATCTTTCCGAGCCTCCATGCCGTCCGGGCTCACCTTCACCGAAAGCATGGTGTCCTTTCCGACGTCACTGCATACATGGCGGGTTCTGTGTGCCTCTGGTGCATGCAGGACTTCCACTCCTCAGACCGCTTGAAGTACCACCTGCAAACGCAGCGGCCCTGTTTGCACGGGCTCCGGGTCACTGTCGGCCCGGTGTACCAGTACGGGTCCGGCACTAAGCGCAAAGGCCGCGCGGCCCACCGGGGAGTTCCACCGCAGCGTCTCTGCGGTCCGTGTAATGCCACCCCAGCACAACGGCGCGCTGCGCGTCTCGGGGTGCCAGTTACCGAGGCTGAGTTACAGGAGGAGTGGGATGCCGTTCAACGCTCGCCAGCCCTCTCGGACCTGGTTCCCGGCAATCTTCACCGTGTTGCCGCGGGGTCTGCGTCTGCTTCGGCGCCGGTGGCTGTCCTCAGTTCTCTTGGTGAGGACGCCGCCTCTTCTCCCTTGTTACAGAGCCCCGCGTCATCTCTGGTTGGTTCACTCGGTACCACGCTGCCCCAGTGGTACTCGTTTGTTGAAGGTGCGGCTGCTTGTGCCGACTGGGCGCTGCCTTCGCCTTGGTGGCCTGGGCTTCTTGCCCTCGGTGGGGTCTTCCGCCTGCCTTCTTCCTGGCACCGGCTTTGGTCCATGTGGTCGGCATTGGAGCTCTTCTCGCCTTGGGAGCACCGTGCCGTTCGCCGCTTTGGGGTACTTCGTTCGGCCTCGTCTTGTGGTTTGGGTGCCCCTGTGTCGCTGGCTGACGCCACTGCTGGCCGCCGGTCTCTGCTGGAGCTGGCCGCCGCCCTTGTTTCTTTCCGCATGGTCTGCAAGACCGTCCACCTGAGGGGCGCCATGTGGATTTCTGGGCACCCCGGGCACCTGGGTCTTGCCTTGCTCCGCCGCCTGCTCCCCGCGGCTGTCTTCTTGGACTTTTGGTCTTCTGCTGGTCGCATCTTTCTCGCAGCCAGCTCGGCCTCCTTGGCCTCTTCTGTGCGTTCGGCCCTCGTCGGCTCTTCCGCCCCGCCCTCGCTTTCCGTGCGAGCTTTCTGGGCGTACCCTGCTGCGTGAGCTGTTCGCTTCCCGTCTGTACAGCTGATTTGCCCCTTTTCATTTCGTAGTTCTTTCCGGCCGCATCCCTACAGCAGGGATGCTTTTCGGCCTCTGCATGCTTGACTAGCACAGGACTTTCCTCTGGCGCGAGTGAGTGAGTGAGTTTAGGGCGTAAAGTAAGCTTTCAGTTGTCGTTCGAAGGCAGTCCGTGCAGATGCTTCGTTGGGGCTTCTACTTCTGTTGGCATTTCTAACTGCCCTGAATGTGTCAGACTTGCCATAGGAAGCTCTGCTCCGGTCTCGTACCCTGAGTCTGCTGTTTACCTAATTTTACACTTTGGCTTGATTTACTGTAAACGAAGGATTTAGTGTAAAATGACCAAATTTACGTAAATTTTCTGGTGAGCTAAAAACATGACAAAACACATAAAAACATTATGCAAACACAAACATGGAACTCATATTTGCGGCTGCAAACTTAGACACCACATGTAAAGGATTTAAAAAAATCACCGGCATGAGTTTGTTTTGCTCTGCAATCGCAGACACCACATGTAAAGGATCCACAGCAGAAGTAAGGACTTTTCCGAAAATTCGCAGGCCCAAAGCCATAAACTAACCAAAGAGAATCCATGCAGATTGCTTATAAGATCCACACCAGTATATACGACAACTGTGATTCAAAAGCCCAAACAAAAGACCAGGAGCACCACATATAGCAGAGAGACACTCTTTTTTTTCGCGACAGAAAAGAAAGAAGCTCTCACGATCGCCCAACTTTGCCCCGCAGAAACAAAAGGTGCCTCTCTTTGAGGGCAGCCTTTTTGGAAGCATGCCAGTGCTTCACCCCTGCCAAACAACTCTTCCATAGAATCTGCAGGCGATGCATCGTCGTCTCTCCCTTGTAGCACCAGACCATCGACGGATGAATAAAACTGCTGAGTAGGAGACTATGCAAAACGAAGTGGGTCTTACTTGTGAGATTGAAGAGCTTCTCCCCCGTCCCTTTGTAGTGGGCTTGCAGGCTGCTGTGGAGCTGTGCCATTTGGCAACCGAGCTTGAAAGCCAGGTTTGCTTGCTCCTCAGGTAAAGCCAAGAAGCCGTACCGTGGCCCATAAGCTTCCAATATTTCAGCCAGCTGCAGGTTCAACCGCAAAAAGAGCCGGATTTGCTTGTGTTGATAGATACCCTCGTCCATTTGCTCTTCGAATAGAGCAAGAATTGCACTGTCCAAAGATTGAATATCGGAAGCTCTTCCTCTCATCTTGGGGAATCCTTTTTTTGGTTGTATCATTGTAAGTTTCAGAAGTCGCTGGCGGAATGTGTATCTGGTTTCGTTGTCTCGCTGGTACTTCTTGATGAAGGAGTCGCAGTATTTCAAATTCGCCAAGATACTCCCACCCAAACAATCGTGGACCACGATGCTGAGCACGGAGCCATAAAAAAACTGTATCCACCCCAAAAACATACAATGCATATAGTCCATCGTGATACAAAGTCCCGAAAAGCCAGGTAAAGAATACAGCTGGCATGATGGATTCCAGTGGGATCTCCAGTTGGTGGTGGTGAGGCACGAGGCTTGCCACGGCGAATTTGCACGATTGTCCATCCATGTTAGTGGTCCTTTGAAGGCGGCCCGACAAAGAGCACAAGGTTTGCTGTGATTGCTCCATCGTGGAACCTCCAGCCATTTCGCATAATAATCCAAGTCGCCAGCCATTTGAACCAGGACACCATAATATCCTCCGCATAGGTCGGTTCCCGCTCGTTCGCCCTCCTTTGTACTGGCCCCATACCTCTGTGCCGTGTAACAAACATTTTCTTACTTGTGAGACAGGTTCATATATATCTACATATATATATCTACATGTGGTGAGAGGGTTTTTTACGTATACTGTGTGGTGATTTTTCTCACATCCGGTTCGTGCTGCTTTGGGATTCCACGGGTCCGTGGTTTTGTGGCTTATATATGTTTATACGATATTATATACTGTGTATATATATATATATATATCATCACCATCAAGGAAGCTGTTGGGTTAGGGTTGGATTTGAGAACAGGGCTCTCATACATAGGGTGTGTATGTATATAGTCACATATCTAAAACAGGACCCACATCATAAAAAATCAAGAAAGACAAAAAGGCTTACAGCTTATAGGGTTCCCACAGGGTCCTAAAATGTAAGGGTTTCCAGATTTCTGGCACATGTGTACATATACAACAACACACCAGGCTGCTTCTTGCCTTGCCAATCCCGAGCAGGCCATTTACCGGTGTAAAGAATGTTGAAAGACCAATACATCACTTGCCAAAAAGTTTCCATTGTCCCAGCCCCCTCGCCGCCAGCCGGAATAATGAACTTCTCAAAAACGCCCCAAATGTAGAGGTTGCAATCGGCAGCAGATCGGCCGGCCGCTGTGGCCATCAGCGATACCCATGAAAAAGCCAAAACACTGCGAGCCCATATCTTGCCCACTCCAAAAACAGGAACTTCGTCGCCGTGTATGCAAAGGGGAATAGCCCTTTGCATCCAATTAGCTCGCGATTTTACCGCATGATTTGACATGCAAGGGTGTCCATTGAACGATCTCCAAAACCGAGGCAAAGCCTCCGCATCAGGCAACACAGAAGTAATCCATCCAGTCGTCGTCTTCCAAAGGTGGTGCATAATCTCGTGCGGAAGCAATATCATGGAAGTCGCCGTGCCTTCGACTTGTCCTGCTAAGGGGATATTAAATTCTGTCGGCATCGGAAGATTGGACTGCTGGGCCAAGTGGTTGTCAATAGAAGATTGCAAATTTTTTCCATGCTTCACCTTGCTGAGCCTGTCCAAATCAGGAAGAATTTTCCCGTCCCTTGCATTTCTAATATCGGCAGCCGCTGCAACTGCAATTGCATGAATCATAGAGGCCGACAGGAGGCCTTGTGCCAAATACGTCATCAGCAAATCGTGCAAAGAACTTGAGGTGGACTTCTCACTCACCGCCTGGCCCAATCTCTGTTGGACCCCACCCTTTCGTCGCTTTCGCTCGGGCCCTGCATCCTCCATGGTACCTTCTCTCCATATATAAATAAACAGAACAGCACCTTTATGCAAAGTTGGTGTTTGTTGCCAGCTGAACTTTTGTGCCTTATTTCATACAGTGGTTTGTTCGCTATAGCCATAAAACATTTTATAAGGACGGGACACACATGGTCAGACACACCGAGCATTGAGGCTGAGGCTTGTGAGCAAGTTATACATATATGTGTGGGCACCAAATATACTATACAAACAACAACAGAAAGCTTTTGCCCCAACCCCGCAAAACCCAAACCCCCTAAACCACACGGTCCACTGCCCCTCAATCTGGACGAAACAAATCTTGTGAGGGTTTATATATAAGGTTCAGGATTTAAGGGTTTATAGAGGGTTCAGGGTTTGGGGTTACGAAGGTTGTGTTGTGAGCTTCACAGGGTTTTGGAGGTATGGACTTTCATGGTTGATTCAATGCTTGAGGTTCGGAGGTATAGCTTTACACATGTGTGCACTCACACATGCAAAGCAGGCTACAACAACACCATCGGTGTTATATATACTCTAAAATTGAAGCTGAAAGTCACGAAGACCAACACCCCAACATGATTCAAAAGGTTATAGTTATACACGTCGTTGCTCACATGTAAAAATCACCAGAAAAGCGCCAAATCTCAAGCTCTCATCATCGCCGTTGCTTTTTTCTCTCATCGCCAAAACTCAGAATCGCCGTTTGCACCACATAGAGGCGACAGCTCCGGAACTGCACACATTCAAAATCTGTCTAGCATCCTTTTTTGGCTCGGACAGTCAACTTGGCTTTCACGGCTGCCATTTGTTCTTCGAGATGAGTTGCTACTCGCCCGGACTCTCTCATGGTCTTGGAATATGATGAGATCGTGATCGGCCCGTCCTCATTCTCATCCTCGTACTCGTGCCACGAGAGAAGGTGCTCAAGTCCCTGCTTCGATTTTGTTGCTTGTTGGACGATGCTCTTCCTTACAGCTGTGGGGTCTCACACAGGTTTCGGTGTTCGGGCACTGGGTTTACTTGCGAGAGAAAGCACAACACTTTGGTTACATGCGACTGTTGTTGAAGAGACTACTTTTACGAGTTAAAGTTTGTGCTTTACTTGCGAAGACAAAGGTTGAAGCCTCCATGTATTTACTTACGAGTTAAATTGGTGACTTTACTTGCGAGGATAAAAAAGTTGAAGCTTTTGGCAAGGTTGTTTCAGGAATACAAAACCAGTCCAAGTCGCACACTCTGGTACATGTCCTTGTCCTGCTTCTCATCCACGGAAGCAACCAACTTTCTGCCCTCGACAAGGATCTTATTGTAGGCCGCGATCGCCTTTGTAAGCTGCCCATCTGCTGCCTTCCACAGCTTCTCCGTCATGTTCCTGCTGGCGGCCACGGTACCATCGCAGATTGCGAGCTGCTCTGAGTCATTTGTCAGAGCTCTCTGGGGCTTTGCTTTGCCCTCGCTCTTCTCCTCAAACAAACCAATCCTCCAATCCTTGGACTGCTTCTCGAAGAACTTGGCCTCGCCATCCTTCGCTTTGGCATCGGAGCCCATGGAAAACTTCTTCTCCTTCCCTGAAGTGGAGTTGTGCACATCCTCGGACCACATGTAACGATCGGGTCCGTTCTTGGAACGGACAGCGATGATCTCGCCACTCTCGAGTGCGGCTTCGAACTGCTCATTGCTAAGATTGAATTTCCCCTGAAGCAAGATTTTGCCCAGGGTTTTCTTCTTGTTGGTCGCCTCGGACTTCGTGTAGTTCTCCTCGCTCCACCCACAGAAGAAAAGACAAGCCGAAGGGGTTTAGGGTTCAAGCTTAAGGGTTTGAGGCTTGAAGGTTTTAGGGTTCAGGGCTTCGTCGTTTGAGGCTTTGGGGTTTGGGGTATATATATATATATATATATATATATATATATATATATAGGTGCACAGGTTCAGGGTTTAAGGTTTGGGGTGCACGAAGGGTTGTGGTCATCATTATTATACGTATAGTATAGCAATTATATATAATATATATTGTATGGGAATGCATTTATAGAGTGTTTTTAGATATGCATATATGGTATAATAAAAATAAATGTAGTAGAGCCCTCTATAAACAGTTAGAACTACAAAACAAAAGCCGGTGGGGTCCAGAGTTCAAGGTGTATGGGGTTGAAGGTTTTAAATTTTCTAAAGGTGTAAGGCTTATGCAGGCTTTAGGGTTCATGGCTTCGTAGTTTACATATAAGGTTTAAGGGTTGTGGTGTATTAGGGTTTCAAGGTTTTGCTCATTGTAAAACTATAGCTATAAGCTGGACCTATATATACTATAGATACTTTATACACTCCCCGACTTCGCCTTCGGCTTCGAAGTGCCTCTCCACTTAAGGAAGCGAGCACACCTTGAAATCACCCCCGATACCCATCTTTTCGTCGTCACCTGCATGGAGTGGAACATTGGTTTGGCAAAGTTGAGAACCAGGCTGGTGTCAACACCGGATCGTCGGTCGATAGCATTGTTGATAAGCTCCCGCTGTCTCTGCCGCTTGCCCGTTTTCATCTTCTGGGACTTCTCCCATGCATCTTCGAGCCATTCTGGCAATGACCCGTCCTTTAGCAGGCTCATGAACTTGTGCTGCTTGCTGCGGTCCATCTTCCCCGAGTCCTTCGCCGGGTCTTCCATGGCCAGCACCTCGTCGTCTGTGGGTGTCTCCTCCTCTGGCTGCTCTTCGGCGGCATCCTCCACCTCCTCGAATCCATCAGCCCAGTTGTCCTCCAGCTTCCGCTTCTTGTTGTTGTCATTCTGCTTGGGAGTGTTTTTGCTGCTGCTGCTGCTACTGGGCTTGCTTCCTTTCTCTTGCTCCTTGCCCTTGTTCTCCTTCTTGTTCTCGTTCTTGTTCTTCTTCTCCTTGGCTGGGGCCTTTGCTTCGGCCTTTGCTTTGCCCTTTGCTTTGGCCTTTGGGGTGCTCTTTGGGTTGGCCTTCGGAGTGGGCTTTTGATTGGGCTTGCTCTTTGCTGCTGTTGCTTTCGTTGTTCCTTCTGCTGCAGGCTTTTTCAAAATCCCGGTCCCGGGCTCTTTCTTTATCGTGATCTTCGCCGCCGGCTTCTTCATGGGCACCTCCTGCTCTTCTTCTTCTGCCTGCTCGTCCTGGGGCTCTTCCTCGGCCTTCGTATACATATATATATAACACTCTGGTTTTACAAAACACAAAAACCAAAAAGCGCCTCCGGAGCTTGGCTGTCTTCAGCCATCGCAGGGAAAACACGAACAGTAAAGATGATATACTGTCCTCACAAAAAAGGCACCCCTCGCTGAAGTGCTCACAGCTGCAGATAGAAGTAAACATAATTGTCATCGCAGTGTAAGTTCTCTCTGACATGCAGACAACACCGAATGTGTTTCGTCACAGTCATAGTATAGCTTGAATCACACAAGTATATATAATTTTCTCGCCAGCTCTGGTGTAAAGACACATGCAAGCTTCTGTGTGGGGTCTGGCACACAGGTTTGAGGTTGAAGGGTTTCGGGGTTCTGTATATAAGGTATATAGTTTAGGGTTCAGGGTTTATATGACATCAGTTGTTGGGTTCTCGGGCTTTTATAGGCAGTCTCCTGGAGTCGGCCCGGCTCATTGTTTTGCTTCACACTTGCAGGCACGATAAAGTATAGAAGTTACTGCTGTGCAGAAAAACAGCTGCTCTTATATCTAGCTCCGTCTGCAAAAGCAACGAGACAATTTAATTATGTACATGCACTTCTGTACAACGTGCTGGCAAGTCGTAGCTCACTGGTCTTGCTGCTCAGCTGCTGCTTCGCTCCACCAGACCCAGTACCAGACCCTTGGGGATTATGTATAATATTCAAAAGCCAAATTACTCTCCTAAACAAAACCTATACAATAGATCTAATGCAACCAAGTTGCTGTCGTCCATGATGGACACAGGTCCGCCAAGCCCATTTCCACACTCGTTTGGGCGACCGGCTCCGGCTTCGGCTTCGGCTCCTGTCTTCCTGGAACACGAGAATATAGCTATTCCCTTTCTGCATTCAGAAAAGTGACTATGTGGTTCGTCGGAAAAACAAAAGAACAACACAGGTCTCCTGTCGTGGCATCTTCGAAGAGAGGCTTTGTTCTGTCTAGTCAGGGAGGGAGAAGGACAGACTTTTTTGGAGCCGAAAAGCTATACAATATACGATTGATCCTCGCAGAGCACCGTATATAGTGTTGGATGTGGGGCGGTGGGTTGGGGGGGGTGGGGGTGGGGGGTGTGGGGGTGGGGGGTGGGGGGTGGGGGTGGGGGTGGGGGGTGGGGGGTGTGGGGGTGGGGGGTGGGAGATGGGGGGTGGGGGGTGTGAGTGTGGGGGGTGGGGGGTGTGGGGAGTGTGGTGGGGGGTGGGGGGTGGGTGGGTGGTTGGGTGGGGGGTGGGGGGTGGGTGGGTGGTTGGGGGGTGGGGGGTGGGGGATGGGGGTGGGGGGTGGGGTGGTGGGTGGGTGGGGGGGAGGTGGGGGCTGGTGGGGTGGGCTGGGGAGTTTGTCAATGGATTTTAAGCAGATTTTACAAAAAAATCAACAGGTTTTCCAAAAAATCTCGATGCAGTTTCGATGCAGTTTGTATGCAGTTTCGATGCTGTTTCGATGCGGTTTTAAAACTACATACAAACTGCATCGCGAAATGCTGTAAAAGCTATGCAGTTTGTATGTAGTTTTAAAACCGCATCGAAACAGCATCGAAACTGCATATAAACTGCATCGAAACTGCATCGAGATTTTTTGGAAAACCTCTTGATTTTTTTGTAAAATCTGCTGAAATTTTTGTAAAATCTATGGAAAATTTGGGGGAGATTGTTGCAAAACCTGCCCACCGGTGCCTTTCCGGTGTGTTGTTCGAGTCTCGCATGTAAGGTCTAAGCCGCATCTCATCGGATCCCCACAAGTGGTTTCCCAGCTTCAAGCGCTACGCTTCGTGTGTGGGGACCGGCACACTGTGTGTCTAAACCCGAAACCCTAAACCCCTAAACCCCGAGACCCCTGAGCCCCTAAGCCCTCTCTCTATATATAGATGCATGAATACAGGTTCTGCAATCTACATGTTCGGTTTGGGGATTCAGGGCTTCATGTGTGGTGTATGCAGTATCTTCATAAATGGTTTAGGGTTCGGGCCGGGCTGTTTTTTGTCCTATCGTGTGACTTGATAGGCCCTTCAAGCAACCCAGGCATGTTCACATGTGTTCTCTATACACTCTATAGACATGTGCACGTGTGTATGTAGCCACCACCACAATCTCTGCGACTACAACTCTTTCCAATCGCCCGCTTCACTTGCTTGTCGGAGTCTCGCACAGCTTCGCAATTATCCGGATGTGCAGACGACCTTCTGAGGATCCTCGAGGTTTTGTTGCCTGGGCACATATAATGTAGTGTGGTGTAAGTTCGACTATGTATATACATATATGATATATGTATAAAGAAACATATACATATACATATGCACACATACGTGCTTATTTGTAGACTATGCATCTACAATTTTATACTACATCCATGGGGTCGCTGCACATTGTGCTTAATTGTGAGAAAAATGAGTGGCTCGGCCTGTCTCATCGTCTCTCGTGCAGCACTGTGCTGTTGCCATCGCCGTTACTGTTGTGTAAAGCTTTATCCCTCTAGACTATATGCTATAGACACACAAACAGCACAGGGGTTTAAGGGTTTAGGGTTTTAAGGGTTTATAGGGCACTGCATTATATTCAACGGCGGTAGTAACGACGATGGTATCGGCCGCGACTGTCGCCTCTGTACCTGCGGTAGCTACGGCTGTCACTCCTGTGCCGACGACCGTAGCTACGGCTGCGACCATGGTAGCTCCTTCGCCTTTGGCTCCGGTAGCTACGAGCACGACTCCTACTGGCCCGCCTAGAGTAGCTACGAGCCCGCCTAGAGTAGCTACGAGCCCGCCCCGAGCTACGAGCCCGCCCCGAGCTACGAGCCCGCCCCGAGCTCCGAGCCCTGTTCTCTTCAACATCTTCACCTTCACCCTCGGAAGTCGGGCTGGGCTCCTTTGGGGGTGGGGTCGGCTCCTTTTTTGCCTTCTTGGCTTTGGGCTCTTTTTTCTTTTTTTTCTTCTTCTTCTTCTCTTTCTCTTCTTCATCTTCATCTACACTGCTGGGCGGCTCATTGGCTTGCTCAGCTTCGGCGATCTGCCGCTTCAGCCGCGGGTCCACGGGCGGCTCCACGGCGGCCGGGGCCACTTTCCTCGCAGACGGCTTCGGCTTGGCGATCGGCGGCTCCGGGGGGAAGCCAGTGCCAAACTCTTCCTCGGTTTTGTGTTGTCTATATATCGAAGAAACACACACTCTTCTTCTTCGCAAGTAAAAATACACACAGACTCGGTCAGAAATTAGGGTTGACAAAAAAATCTACACTCCTAAACATAAGGCTGTGGGCTCATAGAACACTTTATTTTTGAGAGAAACCCTAAAAACCCTAAACCCTAAACCGGCTCTAGTGGTTTGGTGCCGGTTTATAAAGCGGCTTTTTTGAGGTTGCTGCTATCGCAGAAAAAGGCTCTGGAATTGGTCCCGTGTAAGGGTCGCCAGAGTGAAGAAGAGCCCAGTCATATTGCTCTTGGGCCTGTGGGGATAGAGCTTGGAGTTGGGAGGATTCACTGGATATAGCTGTTGGTTTCAAAAACCACAAAGTTTGGGTGGGAATCGTTGTCTGGGTTTAGGGTTAGGGTTTAGGTTTTAGGGGTTTAGGGTTCAAGGTTTAGGGGTGAAGGTTCTGGAAAAGTAAGGTTTTTATAGGGCCACAGCCAACCGAGCAGCCGTCATCTCATTCCAGGGCTTAACGTCGACGACGGGGGCTTTCTCGGCCACAGCTTCCTTTCACTATATATATAGTATATATAAGCAACCGAAGCAATCGTTTGCTGTGTATAGGTTTGTGGAGTTCCGATTTAGGGCCTTCTTTTACTTGCAGGGTGATGGCTTAAATGATTCGGCCCGGGTACTGCACCGTCATCCACCACCGAGTTTGGTCCAGCCGGCTCCAGCGGCAGCTGCTTGTTGTCCTTTTTTGTGGGAGCTCTACTTCATTGTGTGGCTCTGGAGTTTGTTCTTCTTCTCACAAGTAAGGGTACACACACCCACAGGGCTCGGTCTTGGTGTTCGAATCGAAGGCTCCTTCTGCAAGCGGGGCAGCAGCATCCTCCTGGGGCTGGTGTTGTCGTCGGAATATGAAACTATGAATCTTTTAGGGCGGGTCGTTTGGGGTTTTCACATGATGCCATATAGCATTCTTAGATTTGGCCCCCCTAGCTGCACTATAGCTCTTTGTACACATGTTGATTATATATACATATATATAAAAACACATGCAGATATGTGTAACAAAACATGTTGTTGAACTATGCAATGCAAGATTCTTTGGGTCGTGGACCACCATGTACCCAGAGCTCCCAGGCTTGCGGCTTCACCGTCTCCAAACCGTAAAGTTGCTCAGGGGGAACCTTTGGGTGTGGTGGTGCAAGGTGTTGCGGCGGTGGGTACGGGGGCTGGGTCGGCATTGCTTTGGCTTTTGGTGGGAGTGCTGGTTCTGGGACATTGGGCTCTGGTGGGCTTTGGGATGGCGGTGGTGCCTGGCCCAGTGGAGGGGGGTGGGCGGAGGGCCTTTCCAAGGCGGCTGTTCTGGTGGTGGTGCCCACTTGC